>CAUYLG010044876.1:0-60000 GCA_963573385.1 Cacajao melanocephalus
CCATTGAGGACATTCATCTAGCTCTCTTTTAATACCCATTGTTAGACTTCATTCTAGCTTGGGCAGTAGAACAAGAATCCTGTTCTCTCTCCCTCTTTTTCTTCCTCTTTCTTTCTCTCGTACATTCTTTTTCTTTCTTTCTTTCACTCTCACTTTCTTTCCTCTCTTTTTCTTTCTTTCAAAAAAAAAAAAAAATTTCCCTAGCATGTGATACATTCACAAAACGTTTGCACATAAATGGATCTTTTTTTACATTGCTTAAAAAATGTATTATACTATTAACACCCACGGAAAAGATGAAATTATAATGTTATTTTTCAGATTACAGTAGTAAAATTACAGTTGGACATGGACCAAACAGCACGGTAAATTTTGGTTGTGTTTAAGTCATTATTTCAAAAATAAATTATGATTAAACAAACACCCCTTTGATTCACTAAAAGCATCTGACAGGTAAATTAATGAATCATTAAATAAAAAGCCATTAGAGTGAGATATATTGATTATCCACCCCAAAATATTATTGGATCACCCACCATGTGCCAGGCTTTGTTCTTGGTGCCCAGAATACACAGGCAAATAAGACAGATGGCGTCTCTCAGGGAGCTCACATTTTCACAGAAAGCAAATATCTGAAGAATCCTTACCATGTTCTAGGCAATGGGTTAAGCACTTTAGATATATCTTTGCTAGATATTTTCTGTGGCCTTCAAATAGCTATCAATTGACCTTATTTATTTAGTCATGGCATTTAATTAGAGATAAATTTCATACCTTTCATACCTGTTGAGAAATATCATTCTATTATTTTTTTCATTGAATATAAAGTTCTCAAGCATCTACTATGCACTAGCAGGCACTGTTCTAGGTGCAGAGAAATCCGTAACTTCATGGAAGTTATACTAGAGTTAGGAAGGTTAGCACTACAAAAATTAACTAAGTAAAGAATATGTTAGATACTTATAAGTACTACGGAGACAACAAAAGAAAAGGGCTAAAAGCCACCAAGTAGATGAATACATAAACTCTGATACATCCTTCTAATTGAATTTTATTCAGTGCTAAAAAGAAATGAGCTATCAAGTCATGAAAACACACAGAGGGGCTGAGCACAATGGTTCACGCCTGTAATCCCAGCACTTTGGAAGGCTGAGGCAGGTCGATCACCTGAGGTCAGGAGTTCGAGGCCAGCCTGGCCAACCCCATCTCTACTAAAAATGCAAAAATTAGCTGGGCATGATGGCGGGTACTTGTAGTCTTAGCTACTTGGGAGACTGAGGCAGGAGAATCGCTTGAACCCGGGAGGCAGAGGTTGCAGTGAGCCCGAGATTGCATCATTGTATTCCAGCCTGGGCAACAGAGTGAGACTCTGTCTCAACACACACACACACACACACACACACACACACACACCCTAACTGCATATTGCGAAGTGAAAGATGCCAGTCTGAAAGATCTGCATTCTATGTGATTCCAGTTCTGTGACATTCTGGAAGAGGCAACACTATAAAGACAGTAACAAGGTCATGTTTCCCAGTGGTTCTGATGGAGCAAGTTATGAACGGGTGAAGCACAGGGGATTTTTAGGGGAGTGAAATGACTCTGTATGATACAGTAATAGTGGATACATGTCCTTATTATATATTTGTTAAAACCCATAGAAGGTTTGACACCAAGATTGAATTCAACGTAAACCATGGCCTTTGGCTGACAATGACGTATGAATGTAGGCTCATTGATTGGAACGAATGTGCCCCTCTGGTAGGGGATGTGATGGTGTGGAAGTTTGTAGCGTAGGGAGAGGGTAATGGGAGAACTCTATACTTTCTGCTCAAATTTGCTCTGAATCTAAACAATCTAAGATGGCTCTAAAACATAAAGTCTATTAAATAAACTTGTTAAAATAGGAGACATAGGGAGTATTTGAAGGGATGGAATCGCCAATTGGGTAGATTGTGAAGGTCTAACATTCCAGCTGAAGGGTTGGGCACAGTGGCTCACACCTGTAATTCTAGCACTTTGGGAGGCTGAGGCAGGTGGATCACCTGAGGTCAGGAGTTCAAGACCAGCCTGGCCAACATGGTGAAACCCCGTCTCTACTAAAAATACAAAATTAGCCAGGCATGGTGGCTGGCACATGTAATTCCAGCTACTTAGAAGACTGAGGCAAGAGAATCACCTGAACCTGGGAGGCAGAGGGTGCAGTGAGCCGACATCGTGCCACTGTACTCCAGCCTGGCCGACAGAGTAAGACTCTGTCCCCCTCACCTCCCCAAAATAAAGAAAGGTAGAAATGAAGCAAAGAAAAGCCTCTGTGGCTTCAGATATTTTCTATTGGTGAGCAGAGTTGTGAAGACATGAATGTTTTCTGCATCATATTCTAGTAACAAATCAATAGTTTTGTGATTGTCAAGAGTTAGTTTTAATAGCAGTGGTAACAGCTTCCTATGCTGGATTTCTGATTCTTAGAATGCAAGTATGAGGGATGTTCAGATTCAAGAATCTAAAACTCAGTAGTTCAACAGTTTTGGCCTACTACATTCTCCCTTCCTGATGGAGCAGAGGTAGTAGCTGTCTCTGGAAGTCCTTGCTAGAGTCTACAATCCACTCTTCCAGCCCTTGGGATGATTTTATAAACATCTAATCCCCCCATTAAATCCTTTCTGCTTGAAATCCCTAGAATGGCTCCCATTTCTTGAATTGAACACTGAATGATAGTGCCTGTTTCCGTCACCCTATTGGGAACTATTAGTAGGCCAAGACTGTGACTCATTTATCTTGGTGTTCTTAGTATTCAAAATTGTCAGAAGGGGCTCCTGGGAAATGAACCCTTTATTCAAAATTGTCAAGAGAGGTTTCTGGGAAATTAAAGAAGTGAGCAGACCACTAACCTGAGTTGAAGAAGGGCTGGGCCGTTGACTCAGGTCAGGTCATTTATCTTTGTTCACCAAATAAAATTTGAGTACAGAGCTGCTCTCATACCAGCAAACCAACAAACATACACCACCAGCAAAAAATAGGGATTGAAGAAATGACTAGAATGGCAGTGTCAGATTTGAAACAGGAAGACTCAGACCCAGCTCGTCATGGTGGGAGCATGATCAGGAGATGCTGTCCTCCATAAGGGCCCATGGCCCTCAGGAGACCTGTCAGGACTCCAGGAGAGAAGGAGAGGGAAAACTGCACCTCCCCAAGGGGTAGCTCCAACCAGCTTATAAGTCTCTTCAGAAAAACTATGAAGAACGTAGAAAACAAGTATGGGTGGGCCTAGCACAGCCTTAGGGTCTGACACACACATGGCTGGAGACCAGAGGGGTTGCGAAAAAGCATGCAAGGAAAAATCCATGAGCTTTGGAAATCAGACAGACTCATGATGAAATCCTAGGTCTGTAAAAATCACTTTGTGATCTGAGACAAATTCTCCAAACTCTGTGAGCCCCTATCCCCTCACTCATAAACTGAGGATTATAATCTTTATTCCAAAGGACTGTCATGAGGATTGAAGGGGAAGATGTGTGATACTACCTAGTACAGGGAGAGCCTCACACATTCTTAGCTCTCGGCAAGTCCTCTTTCCTATCCTCACTCTCTGGATGTGCCTGAAACTCTGTCTGGTATTCGTTCTAGTCTTCATACTTTGCTCTATAAAACAATCCATTTACTGCAAGGCACAGTGGCACATGCCTGTAGTCCCGAGCAATGTGGGAGGCTGAGGTGAGAGAATCACTTGAGCCTAGGAGTTCCAAGCTGTGCTGAGCTATGATTACACCACTGCACTCCAGTCTGGGTGACAGAGCAAGACCCTGTCTCAAAAATTTTTCCATTAATATTTTGTTTTCTTTTTAGTTATTTTGTCTGAAGGTAAGGCTCTGAAGTTTCTGTGAAGGGTAATTTTTCAATCCATTCATTCGTCTGAAAAGGTTTGGGGCAGGAAGTAAGATTCCCGGAAGTTTTTAAGCACAGAAAGGATGGGAAGTAGGAGGGAGATGTTCCAGGAAGATTGCTCCTGCCAGCTGGGGAAAGAGTGCATAACCTGTCCCTGCAGTCTCTGTGTATTCATGTAGTCTATGCTCATCAGCGGGGCTATTAGCATTTGCGTCTAAGCCAGTCTTTCCGCGGCATCCTGCAGGACTCTGGGTTTAATGCAACTTCTCCTTCCATTGTGCCCTTTGTAATCTACTGCCGTTTTTTGTGTCTGTGTGTGAATTTCTCCACGAAAGGAACTAGATTTCCACTTAGTGAGAAAAATGGCTGTCTCCAATATCTCACTGGCCTTTTCAATACAATATTGTTGTATTTCCTCACAGTAGAGAATACCAAAACTCTATGAAAAAAGGCTACTCCCCAAAGCACTAGGCAGACAATGCATTTTTTTAAAATGAGACTGTGATATTCAAGGGCCCCTCGGCCCCTTCTACAAAGCCAGCCGTTGGGTTTGTCTAGGATGGGTAGTATTCAAGGAATGAGCCTCACAGGAATTGAAGGCATGAAGAAGCAGCCTCTGGGAGGATCATAGTGATGACACATACAAAACCTCCGTGACATCGACCACAGAGCAACATGAAGAGATGGCCCCAATAACTAGTTAAGGGTAGAAATCAGAATGAGGAAGAAAACTACCATGACAGGGCATCCATTACATGCACAGCATTGTATGGTGGGGGCTTCTGTAGCTCATGCAGACTGGACATGAAACAGTTAAGCTGTCAAATCCTGAGCTTCTGCAGCCAGCCAGAATATTTGATGTTACTGCACAGGAAGCATATCCTAGAGTGAATAATTCCTGCACAGCAGGGGAGCCTTTTTTCAGGTTGAACCCTGTCTGGAAGCTGCTCTTTTCTTGTCAGAGAGCCAGGGGTAATAGCTGTCGCCCCACTCTTCCATGCCTGCCCTTCCCCCACCAAGAACACAGCAACGGCAGCTCAGCTCCCATGGAAACTCACAGGAAAAAGTAGAGATCCAGAGAACTACTACTAAGCTTTTTGCACAATGGAGGGAAACAAGCCTTCTTGTTAGCTGTTGATGACCATCTGCATGTTTTAGCCCCTGCAGACAGAGAGACTGGGAATTCTCTACTATTGCTTTAAAAAAATAACACATATTGAAGTGACCTTTTTTTTTTCTATCTGAGCAAGATATAAACAAGGAGGGGCTCATAAAGGGATGAGGATAGTGGGAAAAACAGGATGTGCAAAAAAGAAGAGCCTCAGATCAGAGGGTTCCTGAATCCTGGCAAGAGACCGGTACCACAGCAGGTAGTATTGGGGTGTGGTATTATTGGGATGTGTCAGGTGTGTTTATGTATAATAAACCTCTTTCAAAAAATGTATTTAAGGCTGGGCACAGTGGCTCATGCCTGTAATCCCAATACTTTGGGAAGCTGAGGCGGGTGGATCACTTGAGGTCAGGAGTTCAAGACCAGCCTGGACCACAAGATAAAACTCCATCTCTACTAAAAATACAAGAATTAGCTGGACATGCTAATTTTTAATTAATCAATTTTTAATAGGTGGCACACACCTTTAGTCCCAGCTACTCGGGCGGCTGAGGCAGCAGAATCACTTGAACCTGGGAGGCGGAGGTTGCAGTGAGCCGAGATCATGCCATTACACTCCAGCCTGGGTGACAAGAACAAAACTCCAACTTAAAAAAACAAAAAAGTGTATATATTGTATGTACAAAAGGGAAGAAAAGAGAAAATAGAAAATAATAAGCAAGGTGCCACTCCAGATATTTTACATAAATATCCAGCATTGAAGGGATTCTAATCATTTTTACATTTGTTAAAGAAGAGTGTTTCACTTATTTTTTCTAGAAATACTAGGAGGTAGGTTCACTACATCCACTTTACAAACAAATGACCTAAAGCTTAGGGACATAGAGTTGCCCAAGGTAACATAATTCATCAAGTAGCAGAGCTAGGATTCAAGTCCAGATATACCTGATCATTTCCAAACTGGTGCCCTACCTACTAAACCACGTGTACCTCCTTCCTATGTGTTCTAAGTTGTAGAATATCCTCTTAGAGAGAAGGAAGCAAACTCCAAAGGGAAGAGCTAGAACCAATAATAATAATAAAATAAAACTATGAAATATAGATAAAAGGGACAAAATATTTGAAGAAGCATTTCAGCAAAGAAATGTAGATGGCAAACAAGCACTGAAAGGATGTCCAACATCATTATTCACTAGAAAAACACCAGTTAAAACCACAATGAAATACCTCTACATGCCTGCTAAAATGGCTAATATTAGAAAGACTGATTATATCAAGTGTTGGTGAGGATATAGAGCAACTGGATCTCTCAAACATTGCTCGTGAAAATGTAAAATGAAACAACTTTGGCAAATTATTAAGCAGTTTCTTAAAAAGTTAAACATATACCTACCATGCAACTCAGACATTGCATTACTAGATATCTATTTAAAGTAAATGTTTACATAAAGACTTGGACATAAATGTTTACAGCAGTTATACTTGTGCTACAATGTATACTGCCACACATAAGAGCAGTCCTACAATGAAATAATAGTGACATATAAAAATAAATTATTGATCATAGATGGATTTCAAAACAATTGTGCTGAGTGAAAGAGGGCAGAAAATAAAGAATGTATATTGTATAATTTCAATTACATAAAATTCTCAAAAATGCAAATTGATCTATAGTGACAGAAAGGAGATCAGTGATCACTTAGGTATTAGAGTGAAAAGAGAAAGGGATAGATTAAAGTAACATGAGAAAAATGTGGGTGGGGAATAATGGATATGCTCCTTCTTATCTGAATTGCAGTGATGTTTTCATGGGTGTAAATATATGTCAAAACTCATCAATTTGAACTGGTTGTTGTATGTCAGTTGCACCTCAAAATATTGATGGAAGTAGGCTTCCAAGAAGATGCAGTAGTAGGAGACAGGAGGGGAAAAAAAAAGAAAAACCCAGTAAGGTGAGTTACCTAAAAAGAAATACAATGTAATGGCTAAGAACCCAAACCATAGGTTCAAATCTCAGTTCAACTTAGGTGAGGCACTTAGCTGCCTATGTAAAATGTTGATAGTAATAGAACCTACTTCATAGAATAGTTGGCACAATTAAATGACTCATGAACACAAGCTTTAGACCAGTGTCTGGCATATAGTAAGAAATTAATATATATTACCTATTATTATTATTGCACAAATTACTTCATTTCATCCAAAGTCAATCCTTTCCCAATAGGAGAAAACTTAAAGCCCCATCCAGCTGCCAGCTCCAGAGGTCAGTGATTTTCAAGCCAAGTTGTCTGGTGAATGCTGATTCCTCCTTTTTAACATAGCTCACTGAGGCTTCTTGAAATTTTGCAGCCCACATGCTAAATAATGCACCCAATAATAAGTATCCAATATATTCATTATCCAAAGATCATGAAAATAAAGGATATGAGGATACTCATAATGAGGGTGAGGGGAAACAACATGATACTGAGTCACCAGGACAGAGTGTCATCTGGATTCTGTTGGACCACTCACTCTCATTGGTATCTGTTTGTTCCTTGACCAGTCATTCAGGCCAGCCTGGGTTCTACCCCCTGGGAAAACTTCCTTTGGCCAGTGTCAATCAGTGCCCAAACTAAGGAAAATTGAGGAGAACTTCATTATAAAAGACAACACCACCTGGGTAGTTTGCTTCTGTTTGGATCATGAATGTGGACTAAGGGCTGCTTTAAGGTTTGAACAAACAGCCACAGGTCTCTGTTTACCAAGCTTGAACATTTCTTGCAGTACAACTCCTTTAAGTCCTCTGTCAGCCAGGCCTATTGATTGCATGGGGAAGGCATAGAAGACGTATGGAAAACTCAGTTTGCTGGCCACCAATACCAGTAAAATTACCAAAGTTTCATTTTTGAATTTGGATCTTACTTTTGTAGCATCAGTTTCTCAGTATCAAACCTGAGGTCTCTGTTCATCTCCCTAAATCTTAGCTTATTGGCCTCTGCCTCTGAGTTTGATGAACAAAAGGCTGGAATAATGAGGCAAGGCTAATATTTCCTACCATGTGGCTGCTGTCTACACTTCACTACTTACTTATCTAAATGTCCATTTCCAACTTTTCCAGACACAAGGATACAAGAGCAGAGTTGCTGAAGCAATCTTGGAGCATTGGGTCTCCCTGATTCTTCTGAATCCTGCCAGACATCCAATAACCTAATTGGTACACTAACAAATGTTAAGGCTGTATTCTTAAGGCATTTGCTTACCTGATTCAACAGGTTCAAATTACCAACTACAGGGAGAAACAAATTAATTCTGTAAACAAAGCTGTAAACCCACCCAGCTATTCTCTATCTGCTATCAGATGAGCCAAAATCAATAATTTATTAGAAGTAGGAAATATGTTGACATTTTCTACCAGGTCACCTAAAGTTCCTACTTTGTAAATAATGCTTTGAGTTCACGAAATGCAGAGTTTAGCAGACAATTGATAATTATTTAACCAGCTGATTTTGTACCACCTAACAAAATGGCTAATATCCCAGCCCCATATGGCAGCAACCTAGCAACTCCCTACTCCATCTTGACTCAGCCAGTTTTACAGTGAGGGGCTGTCAGTGGGAATGTTCCACTTCTAGTACCCATTTCTCTACTAGTCAAAACATTTTTGATGGGAAGTGACAAACACCCATCTCAAATAAGCTTAGGTAAAGGGATGACTTATTAGAAGGATATAGGAGATCATATACAACTGAAGGGGGAAAGCATAAGACCTCTGAGGACAGTGACTCCCAGCTTAGTCCATTGCTTCATCCCTGATGCCTGGAATCCAGCCTGTTCAATGTCAAATGAATGAATGACCAAATTGCAGTAAAGGCAGGGTTGCCACTTAACCTTGGTAATAGCTGAAACTAGCACCGAATGCCTCAAGAAGACAGAAGAGATGAGACTTTATAATGGATACCTTCTGGGTTGTCTCCCTAGTCCCTCTATTCTCAGAACTCCCCTGCTCCATCAAATATGTAATGTATGGGGATCAGCCCCAAGAAGCCAAGTTCATACCCTGTGATCCTTCTGTGATCTGCACAGAGCTGATTGTTATACCACTGGGTACAAGATCCAAGTATGACCAATCACATCTACTCTTCCAGAAATTTTTATTGGGCTTGAGATTCAGTCTCTTCCCTGGTAGTTAAATTTGTTACATATAAATACAGATGATGACAAAGTCTATTTTTCAGACAGAGATAGAGGAGTATGAAGCACCCAGAACAGTAAACAGTGGAGAGAAACAGATTGCCAGTTGCGTTTGAGATCTTGGTTTTAGGCCACTGCAAGTCTCAGCTAAATCCTTGTATTTGGGTTCCATAAGATACCCCTTATTCCTATAACAGTTTCCTCTCGTTCTTAGAAGTTAGCTTCAGTTCTTTTCTGATACTTTCAATCAACAAATACTTCCATTGATAAAAATAGGAACACTGAGGATTCTGGAAGTAAGTAGACTTGCCTGTTGTCGTCTTAGGCTAAGACTAAGATAGTCTTAGCTTGACTGCCACTAAAGTAAAATATTTTAGACTAGGAAATTTACAAACATCAGATATTTATTGCTCCTAGCTCTAGAGGTCGGAAACTCCAAGATCAAGGTACCCATCAGTTTGGTGCCTGGTGAGAGCCCATTTCCTTGTTCATCTATGTGTCATGACATGGCGGAAGGGGTGAGGGGGCCACTTCAGGCCTCTTTGATAAGGGCACTAATGACCCAGTTAAGAGGCCCTACCTCTTAGTACCATCCCTATAGGGGTTAGATTTTAACATATGGATTCTGGGGGAACCAAACATTCAGACCATAGCACCTGTTCATTAGAAAATGTATAATAAATGCCATGGTCTTTATTGCACCCTCACTCCAGAGAAGTATAGCATATCAGAAGTGGCTACAGAAAACACTAATAAAATCTTAAGAAACAGAGAATTTTAGTTATTGAATTTGGGAGTGGGGAGGCAGACAGCTCCCAGGTTTGATACAAGCCCCAACAGAATTCCCAAGTACCCAGCCATTCTCAACTTACTGGCTTCCTATCTTTGTGCCTCTGGTCCTAGAGGGCCACCACTGATCCGGGCATCCTGATCAACATTCAGTGGCAAGCCTGGAGCGGCAATGCTTGCCTCCCTTTGTATGGCAGGCCAGATACGTTTCTGGTGCATCAAGAGCCTCCTTCTGGACCCAGTCTATAAGCCACTATGATAGATGAGAAGAGCCCAAATTGGAGGTGAAAGTCTGAAACTGGAATCTGAGCCCTTATTTATATGACTCACTGTTTTATCTTGGAAGAATCACTGAAGCTTTCTGCATCTCTGTTTCCTTATATGTTTAAAAAGCAAAGCATTTAACCTTGGTGGTTATGAAAAATAAATGAAATAATTTCTACAAATATGGTTAGTTTAATACATTGAAACCCACCTACATTGAAACCTTTCTCAAAGATGTTTGAGGCTTTTCTTCTTTATTTCTTTCTACATCCTAGTTCAAGGCCAGTTCAATAAAATCATGGGCTTTATAGTCAGGCAGTATTCATTTCAAGTCCTGGCCCTAATATTTATTAGCTATTTGACTCATTCAAAAATATTTATTGGGCACCTACTATGTGCCAGGCACTGTTCTGCCTGCTAAGGATACTGAAAAAAAAAAAAAAGGACATAGTTCTTGTTCTTTACAGCTTAAATTTCAGTTTGTTCATTTTAAAATAAGGATAATAATTTCTTACATTCTACTGTTGCTATAATGATTAAATAACACCATTTATGAGGAAGATTTATGAATAAAAAAATGCTCCCTAGTAAATGCTGATTCTCTTCTTTCCTTCTCTTTTTTAAGCTTTGAAGGATTCTGGGGAAAGTATTAGGTTGGATGTTAGGAACCTGGCATTCTAACCCTAGCCCTGCCATTAACTAGCTGTGTGATCTCAGGCAGTTGTCTGATCCTTTCTGGATCACAATCTCTTCCTCCATAAAAGAATAATGTTGCGCTAAATAATTTGTAAGAGACAATTTGTTTGGATGGGATTCTGTACTTCTCAAAATTAGTCATTAATCTTGATACGTTGTGGAAGAGTAGGTATATTAGACTGTGTCATGATTTAAAAACAAATTTATAGCTAGCATTCATCAAGGACTTACTAGATCCAAGCTGTCCAAATTCTTAAAGCTTTATGCTTTAATCTCACAACAACTCTATGGGGCAGGCAGAGTTAGTTTTCTCATGTAAAATGAGTCTACATTCATTTCACATGAGAAAACTAAACCTCAGAGAAGTGAGTTTGCCAAAGTCACCCAGCAAGTCAGAGGCAGAAGTGGCATTAGCACCCACGTCTGACTCAAAAAGCCATTCCCTCTGCCCTCCAGTGCTGCTGGGTAGTTGTCAGAGCTTGTCCGAAGACCAGTTGAACATACTCAGTGGCCCCATAAATTAATCAGTATGTCATGTGGGCAAAGAGTGTCTCCTGCATGGTTAATCCACAGGGGACACAGAACATAAGCCTGGCACCATTCTGTTCTCTGGCTCCTATTCTTGGCTTCCCACAGCTGCCTCCCCCTACCGCCATTTCTGCAGATGAGTCCACGTGATTGATGGGAAACCAAACATTATTGTTCAGGAACGACGCTTTTTTCAAATTGGACAGCTGCTGCTTGTTTGGCTGGGAGTTTGGCAAGTGTTTAAGTATTTCACTTTGTCATGGTGGTCAGACCTAGAGGAAATAATTAGGTGGTCATGGCAACCAGCATCCCATGCACACCACAGTGACGCCGAGGAGGAAGCATTGAATGGAGAGTCCAGACATTGACTCTGCCCTGAGTATTCTGGCCTCAGGTTCCTCAGCAAAGGAACCCGCCCTTTTAGGTCTAAAATCTCTCAGTAGGAGAATGAAATGCCTAATTCTGTCCTGAAAGATACAGGTCTTAAGAGACATGAAGACCAAAACTCATAATAAGCTGTTAAAGACTAAGGAGTGGGGACAGAAAAAAAATCTCAAGTGAAACATGTGCTATGTGCCTGGAGCTGTGCTGTGTGCTTTATACTATTGTCTCAGTTAATGTTCACAACATTCTCTTTTAGACAGAAGAACAAACTGAAGCTTGGAGAGGTGAAATGACTTGCCTATGATCACATAGCTAGATAGTAAAGGAATTAGGATGTGAACCTTGGTCTAGCTGATCCTGAAGCCTTGCTACAAAACCTGTACCAAGCTGCCATTAAGGCCTCTCCTAGAAGCACCTGCTGCTGGAGGTATAGAAAGGGGCTGGGTGGAAGACACTAAAGTGTCCTAAAGGTGATGTCATTGTTTGACGTACCCTCCCCTACACTGCCCACCTTTGTGGGAATCTGGTTTCTGGTGCAGCCCCTAAACCATTCTAGCATAGGCTATACATCTCTTCCTCACCTCAGTTAATTCAAACCCACGTTCTCTCTACAGTATTTCTGAAATGTCCTAGGCAGTACACTGCAATTGGATCTTAGCCCAACTATTTCTTTCTTTGCCTTATCGGAAAGATGACAGAATCTGCCTGATGTTCTCCAATTCCTGGATTATGTATCTTACCTCTGACTCAGAAGATGGATTGATTGTTACCTTATAGATCTTTGAGAATTACTGTGCCTCATGGGCAGGTTCAGAAAAATCCCAATCATCAGTAATTATTCTCCCTTCTCTGAATTCCTGCAATTTATTTAGAGTCTCATAAGATTATCCTTTACTAGATGATGGCAGCTTACCTGCCACTTCATGCCCAGTAAGCTCTATACCCCAAAACATCTGAGATTCCCTATCATAGGAATCAGAGCACCTGCCCTTGACTCCCCTTTCTGCCACTAACTCATGGTATTACCTTTGAAAAGCCAATGGGCATGTGTGAAATAAAAGTTTCGTCAAACTACTGAAGATGTCTTTCAATTCTAATATTTGATCATTCAAGTCTTCCTTCTTGTAAGCAAAATTTCAAATTCTATTTGAAAATTAAGATTATTCAACCCATTCCTCATTTCAGATTGAAGAGTATCACATCTGAGATTGATAAAAATTCACAGACTTTTGCCCCAAGGTTTTGATTTTTCTACCTCACATTTTTCTCTGCATTCTGTGGAGGTAATTTATGGGTTTTAGAGAGCTTTATGTCTCCTGATGAGCAGAATACTAGATGAAGGGCAAATAAAAATGGTAATGATGCCAGTGAAGAAAGTAAACAAGTTAAATGATACCTTTAAGGAACTGAAGACAAGGGTTGCCTGAGTCATGCTGCCCTTGCTATTACTATATTTCACTGTGTTTTGGCTGCATTGGATGATGGTGTAATAGGAAGGGCATAGCCTTTGGATCTGGCTCTGTCTCTTCAGTAGCTGTATAATCTTAGACAAGCTACCCAGCACTTCCAAGCCTCAGTATCTTTTTCTGTTAAATGTGGATACTGGTACCTTGACGGTTGTTGTAAGAATCAGGGATTATTAGACAGATACAACGCAAAAGAATTGAATCTTAGGAGATATGTACTGATATATTTACAGGTGAATTGACATGATGTTTGGGATTTGCTTCAAAATAATTGGTGGAAATAGTCCATCAATTTTCTTTCTGTTTGTTCTAAATTTAACTTCTATTTTAAATTCAGACATACATGTGTAGGTTTGTTACACAGAAATGTGTGTCATGGGAGTTTGTTGTACAGATTATTTTGTCACCCAGGTATTAAGCTGAGTATCATTAGTTATTTTTTCTAATCCTCTCCCTCCTTCTACCTTCTACCCTCCGATAAGCCCCAGTGTATACTGTTCCCCTCTATATGTCCATGTATTCTTATCTTTAGCTCCCACTTATAAGTGAGAACATGCAGAATTTGGTTTTCTGTTCCTGTGTTAGTTTGCTAAGGATAATGGCCTCCAGCTCCATCCATGTTCCTGCAAAAGACATAATTTCATTTTTTATGGCTGCATAGTATTCTATGGTGTATATGTACCACATTTTCTTTATCCAATCTGTCACTTGTGGGCATTTAGTTTGATTCCATGTCTTTGTTATTGTGAATAGTGCTACAGTGAATATACGCATGCATGTTTCTTTATAATAAAAAATGTATGTTCCTTGGGATATATACCCAGTAATGGGATTTCTGGGTCCAATGGTATTTCTGTTTTCAGGTTTTTGAGGAATTGTCACACTGTCTTCCAGATAGGTTGAACACTCCCACCAACAGTGTATAAGCATTCCTTTTTCTCTGTAACCTTGCCAGCATGTGTTATTTTCTGACTTTTAAATAAATGCCATTCCGACTGGTGTGAGATGACATCTCACTGTGGTTTGTATTTGCATTTCTCTAATGATCAGTGATGCTGAGCATTTTTCCATATGATTGTTGCCCGCATGTGTGTCTTCTTTTGAAAACTGTCTGTTCATGTCCTTTGCTCACTTTTTAATGAAGTTGCTTCGGTTTTTTTCTTATAAATTTGTTTAAATTCCTTATAGATGCTGGATATTAGACCTTTGTCAGATACATAGTTTGCAAAAGTTTTCCCCCATTCTGTAGATTGTCTGTTCACTCTGTTGATTGTTTCCCTTGCTGTGCAGAAGCTCTTTAGTTTAATTAGATGCCATTTTTGCTTTTGAACACAATCCCATTCACAGTTGCCACACACACAAAAAATACATAGAAATACAGCTAACCAAGGAGGTGAAAGATCTCTATAAGGAGAACTACAAAACACTGCTCAAAGAAATCAGAGATGAAACAAACAAATGGAAAATCATTCCATGTTCATGGATAAGAAGAATCAATATCATTAAAATGGCCATGCTGCCCAAAGCAATTTATAGATTCAATGTTATCCCTATCAAACCACTATTAGCATTTTTACACAACTAGAAAAACATATTTAAAAATTCATATGGAACCAAAAAAAGCCCGAACAGCAAAAGCAATTCTAAACAAAAATAATAAATCTGGAGGTATCACACTACCCAACTTCAAACTATTCTACAGAGCCACAGTAACCCAAACAGCATGGTACTGGTACAAAAACAGACAGAGAGACCAATGGAACAGAATAGAGAACCCAGAATTAAGGCCACACACCTGCAACTATCTGATCTTCAACTAACCTGACAAAAAGAAGCAATGGGGAAATGATTCCCTATTCAGTAAATGGTACTAGGATAACTGGCTAGCCATATGCAGAATATCAAAATTGCACCCCTTCCTTACATCATATACAAAAATTAACTCAAGATGAATTAAAAACTTAAATGTAAAACCTAAAACTATAAAAACTCTGGAAAACAACCTAGGCAATACCATTCTGGACATAGGAACAGGAAAATATTTCATGACAAAGATACCAATAGGAATTGCAACAAAAGTTAATTGATTTTTTCAATAAGAGAATCAAGAAAATTCAATCATTTAAAAAAATATTCTTTTCAACAGATGGTGTTGGGACAACTTGATATAGACATTCAAAAGGATGAGGTGGGACCCTTACCTCATACCATCTACAAAAATTAACTCAAAATACATCAAGAACTAAATGCAAGAGCTAAAACTATAAAACTTTTCTTAAAAATCAAAGACATAAATATTTGTAATTTTGAATTAGGCAAGTGTATCTTAGATATGAAAATCCAAATGTGAGCAACAAAAGAAAAAATAGATAACTTGGACTTCTTCAGAATTAAAAACTTTTGTGCTTCAAAGAGCACCATCAAGTAAGAGAAATAACAACCCACAGAACTGAGAAGATATTTACAAGTTATGTATCTGATAAGGAACTTGTATCTGGAATGTATAAAGAACTTATACATCTCAATTATAAAAATACAACCAATATAAAAATGTGCAAATTATCTAAATAAATATTTCTGCCAAAAATACATATAAATGGCCAATAAGCATAACAAAAAATGCTCAGCATCCTTAGCTACCAGGAAAATGCAAATAAAAATCACAAATGATGCCACTTCACAAAGACCAGGATAGCGATAATTAAAAATACAGATAATAACAAGTTTTGGGGAAAATGCAGAGAAACTGGAAGCCATATACACTGCTAGTGGGAATGTAAAATGGTGCAACCACTGCGAAAACCAGTCTAGTGGTTCCTCAAAAGGTTAAACATATATACTATATAATGCAGAAAATTCTCTCCTAGGTATATACCCAAGATAAATGAAAGTATACTCACTTGTAAATAAATGTTCATAGCAGCCTTCTTCGTTACAGCAAAAAGTGCAAGCAACTAAAATGTTCATCAACTTTTAAATGGACAAATATTAATGTGGTTTATCTATACAATGGAATATTATTTGGCAATAAAAAATGAAGTAGATATATGCTACAACATGGATGAACCTCAAAAACTTTATCCTAATTGAAAGAAGCCAATCACACATGCACACGTATATTTATGGCAGCACATTTACAATAGCAAAGACTTGGAACCAACCCAAATGACCATCAATGATAGGCTGGATAAAGAAAATGTGGCATATATGCAGCATGGAATACTATGCAGCGATAAAAAGAATGAGTTCATTTCCTTTGCAGGGACATGGATGAAGCCGGAAACCATCCTCACCAAACTAACACGGGAACAGAAAACCAAACACTGCATGTTCTCATTCATAAGTGGGAGTTGAACAATGAGAACACATGGACACAGGGAGGGGAACATCACAAACTGGGGCCTGTCAGAGGGTGGCGGTAAAGGGGAGGGAGAGCATTAGAACAAATACTTAATGCATGCGAGGCTTAAAACCTGGATAACAGGTTGATAGGTACAGCAAACCACCATGGCACATGTACACCTATGTAACAAACCTGCATGTTCAGCACATGTATCCTAGAACTTAAAGTAAAATTTAAAAAAAGAAAGAAAGAAGCCTGTCACAACAGACCACATACTATATGATTCTATTTATGTAAAATGTCCATAATGAGAAAATCTATAGAAATAGAAAGTAGTTTACTGCTTTCTTAGTGCCAGGAGGAGGAAACTGTCATGGGGGTAATAGAGGATACAGGATTTCTTTTGGGGATAATGTAATGCTCTAAAATTATGGTGATGGTTGCACAACTCTGCAAATATACTAAACACCATTGAATTGCACATTTCAAATAAATAAATTGTATATTATGTGAATTATGTCTCAGAAAAGCTGTTCTTAACATAAAATAACCTGGGTAAGGGTGAGGCAGGGGAGTATAGGTGAGCAAATAAAGGAAACAGGATCGATTGACTAGGATTTAACCATGTTGAAGCTGGTTAATAGGTACATGCAGGTTCATTATAGCATTCTCTCTATTTGTATGCATGTTTGAAATTGTAATATAAATAAATAAATATAAATAAAAAACATCAGGACATATTAGACTGTCAATAAATGGCACTGTTATTGTTACATCATGAAGCCAAGCATCAAATTTTAGAACTCAGGCACCTGCCCCTAAATAACCTATCATACAATGCACAGTTTTCCTTTAACTTGCCTAAAGTCTCTTTGCAGGATTTGGGACTTTTTTTCCATCCTGGCTCCAGAGGGACAGGAGAACAACTGGTCATAGACACAGAGATAGTTCATAACCCTAAGTCAGCCCCTTCTTTCTCTCTCTGTGGCCAGTCAGCCACTTGCCAATTTTCCTTCCAAAAGACCGTTATGTTTACCCATCCTTCATACTCACTGTCACTTATCCAAACCAAGCCCTTTGCAAATTCTGCCAAGGTCGCAGCAACAGCTGGTCTTCTCTCTCCACAGCCTCACGTAGTCTCACAGTCTCACATCCAGTGCCCATCTCTCCTGCATACCACCAGCAGACACTTTGCATGTGTGCCCGTATGTGCTCCTCTCCTCTACTCAAAACTTCACAGGCTCTATTCCTTATGGGTTCCCATCATCTGATGTCACCCTACGAATGCAAACTTTTTTTAACCATTTCATAACTTGTATCCATTGCTCTGCCTAGCACTTCCACCCACTGTGTTCTTTCAAGTAGCCACGTGCTTCAGGTAAGGTGAATCTTGTTTAGTCTTACTGAACTATGTTATTCCATTGTTCTTCCCAGTGATTGGTTTGGGAATGAGCATTGGATGGGATTTTGGAGAGTAACGCATGAGAGGGGAAAACTCTTCTCTCTGGACAGTAATGCATGGTACTTTAACCTTTCAAATTATTTGTATCTGTATTTTCTCAATTTGTTCCCCCCAGGAAGTCAGGTAGGTATATTTAATAGTCCCGTTTTACAGATAGAGATCAAAATATTTAGAGCATTTAAATGACATCTCCAAATGTAACTATAGATTTGAAGTTGTGTATTCTTACACAAATAGCACTCCTAAGAAGAAAACATGGAAGAAGAGACAGACCCTTTCCCCCTGCCCCTACCTTCAAACCTTTTGGCATTGAGGAACAAAATATGATGTCTGGAACTGCTACAGTCCTCCTGTGACCATGAAGACAAAGCCGAGAGAATGAGAGTGACGCTGCTGATCTGAAGTCATAAGCCACCGAACTGCTGAATTAAACCAGTCCTGGAACTGATCTACCTCTGCCATCTTGCTAAATGAAATAATAACTGTCTTTATTTTACAAGGAAATTTTATTTCAAATCCTAAAACTTCTGTGAACCTTTGCATTCTGTAGCCCTGTGCCTTTGGCTTAGGACTCAGTCAGACTCTGATTCCCAAGCCTCACTCCGCCCCTCATTAGTGCTGTGAACTTGGCAAGTTACTCACCTTTTCTAGTCCAGTGCTTCTCCAACTTTGACTTGCATCAGAGTCACCAGGGGGGCTTATTAGAACATAGATTTCTGAACACCACCTCCAGAGATTCTTATTCAATAGGTTTGTGGTGGAGCTGGAGAATTTGCTTTCTGACAAATTCTCAGGTAATACTGTTACTCAGAGGACCACACTTTGAGTAATGTTGTTCTGCATTTTAGTTTTCCTATCCATAACATGGACGTGAGAGGTATCCTGTAGTAGGTTTTGTGAGGATCAAACGTGATAATATAGGTACAGTGCTTGGCACAGTGCCTGGCACAGAATTATAGCTCAGAGATGGTAGCTATTATTACTAACTTGGGAAAATATTCATCTTGCAGTTGAGGGCTTGGTTTCTGCAAATTCCAGGTACAGACTCATTTTTCTGGTGTTCTGGGGCCGTATGTAGCAGCCTTTCCCAGACAAAAGAGCCAAAAGAAACCTGATGACTGGGAATATTAACTAGGTGGCTGTGAGAAAATGACATGAGTGATTTGCTGGGATTATTGAAAATCATCCGAAATATTGCTGGTTGAGAAGCAGACGGGAGGAAAAATGGCCTTCACTTATCAGCCCTCCATTAAAATGGTTTGTAGTGTGTCTCAGCATTATCCAAATGATTAAAGAGGTGAGACCTTGAAAGGGGATGGGGGTGGGAACAAGACTGGCCAGCTTTAAAAAAAGAGAAGGCAATAAAAGATTAGTTATTAAATAAATGAAGCTCAGGAAATGATCCAATGTCTTGGGAGTGTTCAATCACAGGAGATGGGAGGCTTCTAACCTTGTAGAGTCAAGGAAAATTCACAGAGAAGCACATTACCTGAGGCATGCCTGTCTGTTGCAGTTTCTCAGGGTGAAGACAAATTTAAAAGTCTGAGAAACATGGACTTTGAATTTTTTTATGAATTAGTCTTTTTTCTAAAATGCCTGATATATCTTACCTTTTAAAAAATTTCCCAGCAGGAATGTTTCTATTGCTGTAGTCATTGATATCTGTCATAAACACAGCCATATACTGAGTCCTTAATGCATGCCAGGCACTATACTAAGCGTTTAACTACATTGTTTCATTTAATCTCTTTAACAATTCTGCAGCACAGGTTCCATCTTCCTGCATTTCACAGATGAGTAAACAGGTTCAGAAATGTGAAATGATTTGAGTCATATGGCTAGTCAAAGTGACTTGAAGCTGGACCCAAATGGTACTTTAACCTTTCAAATTATTTGTACCTGTATTTTCTCAATTTGTTCCCTGCAGGAAGTCAGGTAGGTATTTAATAGTCCTGTTTTACAGATATGAATCAAAATATTTAGCACATTTAACTATGGATTTAAAGCTGTGAAATCAGAATTAGAACTCAGGGTACTCTCTCTACTATATCATACTATCTTAGAAATTCTTTTTAAAATTCTTTTTAAAGGTAATTTGCATGATACATATATTTATAATTCCTTTCCCATCAAAAAATGAGACAAAAAGAGTTTCCAAAATTTTATCATATGTTGGTTTCTTATAGATTTCACCTCCATTTTGATTTTCTTTCTGTTTCCATTTCCATTTCCTCCAATTTCCAGGGTAGGTTTTATGCCTCCAAGCAGGTCATGTTCGGACTTTCCTATGTATTTCAGGAGAGTTTGAATGACTGAGTCATAGATCTTTCTCTTCTTCTTCTTCTTTTTTTTTTTTTTTTATTATTATCTCCATGTTAAGATGAGAAGATTGAATTAACAGAAAGGTTAAGAAACTTACCCAAGTCCATAGAGTTAGTGAGTTTTCTTCCTGCTCTCAAAGCCTGTACCCTTTTGGATTATTTACTTTGAGTTGGCCGGAAAACTGACTTTAAGAACAGCCCATTTCTGCCCAAGATCAGAATAATCTTAAGCAAATTTCTTATTTTCTCTGGTCTCAGTTCCCTCTTCTGTTAAATGGAATTTCTGTAAAGGTTAAATGAGATAACACATGTAAAATATTTGCCACTGTGCCTTTAGTAGAAGACATCAATAAATGTAGAGTACGTGTGTGTGTGTGTGTGTGTGTGTGTGTTTACATACATACTACATACATAGGTTTATTTATCTTCATATATCCCTATATAGTCATTATCGTTATGTATTTTCATTATATAGTATGTTTTATCAGCCTCATTTGTTTTAGAGTTTAAAAGACTTTAAAGTATAATATACATACAGAGAAGTACACATATAAAGATATGGCTTGATGAATTTTCACAGACTGAACGAATCTTAGCAATGAGCACTCAGATGCAGCACACCAGGGCCCCTTCATGCCTCCTTCCAGCCACTACTCACCATCACCATGCTACTAACCTAAGCCCTAGCAGCATAGACCACTCGTGTCTACTTTTGTACTTCATATATGTATAACATGCAGAATTATTACACGCTTTTATGTCTGGCTTCTTTCATCAACATTACGTTTGTGACATTGCATATAATTATAGTCTGTTCATCACATTGTTCACATTGTTGTATAATATCCATTGTGTGAATATACTTCCATGTATATATTCTTAATGGGCTGATTTCAGACATTCAAAACACCCTGTGAGCAAGAAAGCAAAGTACTGCTATCCTCATTTAATAGGTGAAGAAACCGAAGTTCAGAGAGGCATTTTCATTTGTGAAACTTCAAGTAAATTGTATGAGGGCCAGGCCCAAAACTCTTGCCTCCTGATTTCTAAATCCCAATTTTCAAGTCTCATGCATCGAGCCCCTCATTTCCACTAGGTGTGCAGACTCACCCTCAAGGTAAGCCCTCTTAGTACTCCTGAGGATGAGTCATCCTCCAGCTGCCAATTCAGGGAGAGTTTGGGAAAGTTATTAAGGGATGCTTTGGTTGATTTTCACATAAGTATTAGGCTATTAAATAAGAAGAGGCCTGGACTCATGGAGAAACTCATTCTAATTCTGCCTTTGCCACACCGCTATGACTCACTGGGCAGATGTCCTCATTTTGAGGTGGGGTGTGGGGCTTTGTTGAAAGGAGAAAATGTATTTGAAGACCTTTATCAAGGCAAAGTGAGTAAGGGAAAGGGAACCAGTTTGCATTTGCTGTCCCCCTGCTCTGGAACAGAGACAACCAGGACGAGTAAACATCATCCCTGTCTTCAAGGAGTTCTGCCTGGTGGGAGAGAGTGAGAAGTCATGACACCTGCAATACAGTGTGGGAACTGCAACGGGGGCCTGCAAAAGCCCAGCGCATAGGCACCAGACCCAGCCTAGCACTTGGCATCAGGGAAGATTTCTTGGGGGAGGAGATGCCTGAGCCGAATTTTGAAGAATAAGTGAATTAACTAGCCAGGCTCTGACAGGTAGGAAATTACATTCTAAAGCAGTGGCTGTCCATTCAAATAATCCGTGAAACTTTAAAAAATAGTAATGATTGGGTCTCCTCCAGAGAAGTTTCTAATTTAATTGGTTTTAAGTGGTACCCAGGCACTAGTATTGATTTGAGCTCCCCAGTTGATGTTATTATGTAATCAGCATTGAGAACCATGAAGATCGGCAGAAGAAACTGCTTGAGTACATTCAGGGTGGCTAAACCACCTTCCTCTTTGGGAAACTACTAGAACTTACTTGTTCCTGGACCAAGAAAGGTAACATCGAAGGAGTTATGAGATGAAGATATACACAGGATCGGATGAACAGAGTCCTTGTTTGTGAGTTAGAGAGATTGACCTTTTCCGCAAAGGTAATGGTACAACACTAAGGATTTTAAGCAGGAGAGTAACACACCAGATTTACTTTTTTTTTGAGACAGAATCTTGTCTGTTGCCAAGCTGGAGTGCTGTGGCATGATCTCAGCTCACTGCAACCTCTGCCTCCCACGTTAAAGTGATTCTCCTGCCTTAGCCTCCCAAGTAGCTGGGACTACAGGTGTGCACCACCAAGCCTGGCTAACTTTTGTATTTTTAGTAGAGATGGGATTTCACCATATTGGCCAGGATGGTCTTGATCTCTTGACCTCATGATCCACCCACTTTGGCCTCCCAAAGTGCTGGGATTACAGGTATGAGCCACCATGCCCAGCCAGATTTACATTTTTATGTGGTCAAATATATATAATAAAGATTTTCATTTTAACAATTTTTAAGTATAAAATTGTGTGGCATTAAGTATATTCACATTATTATATAGCCATCACCACCATCCATCTCTGGAACTTTTTCATCTCCAGCTGAAACCCTGTACTCATTAAACACTAATTCTCTGTTCTTGACCCTGGCAACCACCATTCTACATTCTGTCTCCATGAGTTTGACTACTATAGGTACTTCATAGAAATGGAATCAACAGTATTTTTTTGTGACTGGCTTATTTCACTGAGCATAATGTCCTCAAGATTCAACCATGTTGTAGATATGTGGCAGAATTTCCTTCCAAGGCTGAATAATGTTCTATTATACATATACCATATTTGGCATGTATTTCATAACTGTGTGTATGCCACATTTTGCCTATCCAGGCATCCCTCTGTAAATCCTTGGGTTGCTTCCACCTTTTGGTTATTGTGAATAATCTTGCCATAAACATGGGTGTACAAATATCTCTTTGAGTGCTGCTTTCTTTTGGGTACATATCCAGAAGTGAAATTGCTAAATCATATGATAATTCTATGTTTAATTTTTTGAGGAATCACCATCCTGTTTTCCACAATGGCTGCACAATCTATGTGCACAAGCATTCTAATTTCTCCACATTCTCACAAAACTTATGTTCTGAATTTTTAAAATTTGTTTGTTTGGTTGGTTGGTTGGTTGAGTTTCACATACTAGCCATTCTAATGGGTGTGAAGTGATACCTCATTGTGGTTTTGATTTGCCTTTCCTTAACATTTAGTGATATTGAGCATCTTTTTAAGTGCTTATTGATTTTTTGAATATCTTCTCTGGAGAAATAGCTACTCAAATTATGTGCCTAGTTTCAAATTGGATTGTTTATTTTGTTGTCGAGTTGTAGGAGTTCTTTAGATAGTCTGGATATTGATCCTTTACATGATGTATGATTTGTAAGTATTTTTTCCCATTTCATGTGTTGCCTTTTTACTCTGTTTATAGAGGCCTTTCACACACAAAAGTTTTTTAATGTTGATGAAATCTAACATCTATTTTTTCTTTTGTTGTATTTTTGATGTCATATCAAAAAAATAATTGCCAAATCCAATATCATGAACATTTTCCCTTATGTTTTTTTCTAAAAGTTTTATATTTTCAACTCTTTTGTTTAGGTCTTTGTTCAATTTTAAGTTTGAATATGGTGTAAGGTAAGGGTCCAACTTCATTTTTCTGCATGTGGATAATCAGTTTTCCTAATACTATTTGTTGAACAGATTGTCTTTTCCCCACTGACTGGTCATGGCACCCTTGTTGAAAATCACTGGACCATATATGCAAGGGTGTATTTCTGGGCTCTCTATTCTATTCCATTTGTCTGTGTCTATCTTTATACCTTTACACCAGTACATCACTGTTTTTTGTGAGTGCATTTTTTGTTTTTGTTTTTGTCTTTGTTTTTGAGACGAAGTCTCGCTGTATCCCCAGGCTGGAGTGCAGTTGCACAATCTCTGCTCACTGCAACCTCCACCTCCTGAGTTCAAGCTATTCTCCTACCTCAGCCTCCTAAGTAGCTGGGACTACAGATGCATGCCACCACATCCAGCTAATTTTTGTATTTTTAGTAGAGATGGGGTTTCACCATGTTGGCCAGGATGGTCTTGATCCTCATGATCCACCCACTTCAGCCTCCCAGAGTGCTGGGATTACAGATGTGAGCCATCGTGCCTGGCCCATTTGTTCATTTTTTTAAAAAAGATAAGGTCTTGCTCTGTTGCCCAGGCTAGAGTGCAGTGGCATGATCATAGCTCACTGCAGCCTTGAACTCCTGGGTGATCCTCTTGACTCAGCCCACCGCGTCGCTGGGACGACAGGCATGAGCCACCACCACTGGCCCCACTGTTTTGATTGCTATAGTTTGCCATAAGTTTTGAAATTACAAAGCTGAGACTTCCAACTTTGTTAGTCTTTTTCAAGATTATTTTGACTAGTTGGGTTCCTCGAGATATCAGATAGATTTTAGAACAGATTTTTAGGAAAAACATCCAAAAAGTTTCTGCAAAAAATGTCATTGAGATTTTGATACAAATTGCATTTAATCCATAGATTGCTTTGGGTAGTGTCAACATCTTAATAATAGTAAGTCTTCCAGTCCATCAGCACAGGCTGTCTCTTTGTTTATTTATGTCCTCTTCAATTTCTTTCAGCAATATTTTATAGTTCTCGGTGTGTAAGCCTTTTGTTTCATTGGTCAAGTTCGTTTCTACTTTATTCTTTTCTTTTTTGATGCTACTACAAATAGAATTGTTTCTTAATTTCTTTTTCAGATTACCTTAGTTTATAAAAATGCAACTGATTTTTATGCATTGATTTTGTATACAGCAACTTTTCTCATTTGTTTATTAGTTCTAACCGTTTCTTGTGGAATTTAGAGTTTTCTCTAAATAAGATCATATCTCATCCACCAACAGATACAATTTTACTTCATCCTTTCCAATTTGGATACCTTTTTATTTCTTTTTCTTGCCTAATTGCTCTAGCCAGGAATTTCACTACTGTGTTAAATAGAAGTAGCAAAAGCAGGCATTTTTCTTATTCCTGATCTCAGAGGAAAACTTTCAGTCTGTCACCATTGAGTACGACGTCAAGTGTGGGTTTTTCATGTATGGACTTAATTGTGTTGAGGTATTTTTTCTATTCCTAGTTTTATAGTGTGATTTACATTTACAAAAATACTTTGGCTATCAAGGAGAGAATGGATTAGATCGAGATGACCTGATAGCAGGAAGACCTTTTGGAAGCTGTTGTAGTAGTTTAAGCAAAAGATGACGTAGTTACCAATTAGGGCAGTATTAGAAAGAAACAGAGAGGAGAAAACAGTTATAAGAAACTTTTATAAAGTAATGTTAGTAGAATGTAGTGATTAATTGGATATGCTGGAAGGTAAGGTTCAAGGATGCTTTCCAGGTTTCTGACTTGGGAAACTAGAGAGGGGTTGTTTTATGAGGAATGATGATGAGTAAAGGATGAAGCACCTAGGGACAAGCAATTAGAAGAGTCATAAGCTTTAAGAGAAAGGCATGGGCTAGGGATGAAAATTTTTGAAATATTTCCACCCAGGTAGTGGTCAAAACCATGTGTAGAGATGGCTTGAGCAAGAGTTACAAAAACAAATGCCTGGAGGGGCCAGGCAGACAACAACCATAGTGAATGGGGGCTGATGCAATACCCCAACGGAGCTTAGGACCTGGGGCAAATGAGTTTGCAGGCCCTGACCAATGCAATTAGCCAAGCAAAGCAGACTGCTGGTTTCTGTCCTGCTCCCATCCTGTTCCATTGTCCTCCCTTAAGAACACAGAGGGAGGCCAGGTGCGGGCTCACTCCTGTAATCCCAGCACTTTGGGAGGCCAAGGTGGGCAGATCATCTGAGGTTGGGAGTCCGAGACCAGCCTGGCCAACATGGAGAAACCCCATCTCTACTAAAAATACAAAATTAGCCAGGCATGGTGGCACATGCCTGTAATCCCAGCTACTCGGGAGGCTGAGGCAAGAAAATCACTCGAACCTGGGAGGCGGAGGTTGCGGTGAGCAGAGATCGTGCCATTGCACTCCAGCCTAGGCAACAAGATTGAAACCCTGCCTAAAAAAAAAAAAAAAAAAAAAAAAAGAAAAGAAAAAAAGAACATAAAGGAGTAAGTTCCATCATCTTAATGGAATTTCAGGGAACATGTCAGACCACTGGGGAGGTAATTTGAGTCAAGAGAGGCCTCCCTCCCCTCAGCACATTTGATTTGACATCATCACAGAGGCAGCTGTGGCTCCAGTTGCAATTGGCTCTCTTCTGTGCTGTGTTTCTTAACAGCATCGCTCAGAGCAGTGGCTACCAGGAGCTATAGTTTAGGAGCCTGGGGGGTCCTTAATAGCGAGAGCCAAGAGCTCTCAAGGCAAAAGCCAGCAGGCCTGGCTCCTGTTTCAGGGCCTGGAAGCTTAGTCCTTCAAAGCATCAACATATTAATGACATGCTGAAGGCTTGGCTTCCCGTGCATGGAACATTTGGAAAGAAAAGGTTATTTTTGTTGTTGTTTTTAATACATAAATAACACAATCTGACTTTTTAGCACAGCAGAGAGGTCTGAGCAGCCAGAATAGGAAGACACCCCGCCACAAGGGTGACTTTCTGAAGCCAGTTCTTGCACGAGCCTGAAGCTCCAGGGGGACTCAGGCCCGAGCAGCCAGAGGTCAGCATCTCTGTTCCCATTTTTCTTATAAATGGCAGTCCAACTAGGGCAGGGGAGCAAGGCAATTGTCCTGGGTTGTTGGGGTTGTTTGTTTGACCTGCTGAATTGAACAAACTTAGCATGTCTGCGATGTTGCCCTTTCGATGGCTGTGTGGACCAGACAGAAGATTTTAGGAGGCCCTTTCTGGTGGCAGAAACAATCAGCTCTATTAACCAACCAGCAAGCAAACATACTCATTCTTCAAAGTCTGGCTCAGGCGTCATTTTCTACATTCAAACCTTTCCTATCTTGCGCCTTTAGGACCCCATAACATTTACTTGCATTATATGCCTCACTGGACCTTGTTCGCTTTGAGCTTCTCAAAGGCAGGAAGAGTCTGATTCTAATTCTACACGTATGTACTTTAGGACCAAGCTAGTTGTCTCATACGCACTTCAGTGTTTGAATGAATTAATGCATGGCTTAACATTTTATTAATGTAGTGTTCCTTCCTTCACACTGCCAACTTCCTGTGGCTCCTATGTAATCTGTCTTTCTTACAGCTATTGTATTAGTTTCCTAGAGATGCAATGACAAAGTACCACAAACAAGGATGGCTTAAAGAACAGGAATGTATTGTCTATAGTCTTAGAGACGAGAAGTCCGAGGTCAAGGTGTCCATGGAGTTGATTCCTTCTGAGGGCTATGAAAGAGCATCTGTTCCAGGCCTCTCTCCTAGACTCTGGTGGTTTGCTGGCAACCTTTGGCATTCCTTGGCTTGCAGGTGCATCTCTCCAATCTCTGCCTTCATGTTCATGTGGCATTCTCTCTGTGTGCATTCCAAATTTTCCCTTTTAATGAGGACAACAGTTATATTGGATCAGGGCCAACCCTACTCCATTATGACCTCATCTTAACCCAAATAGGGTCTGCACTGACCCTATGTCCAAATAAAGTCAGATTGTAAGGTAAGGAAAGTTAAGTCTTCAAATTCTAAATTTGGAGAGGACACACACCTACTCAAAACAGTCATGTTTTACACCTAACAATTTTCAGAGCACTCTCCACTCACACAGCCTTCTTGAAGTTAAGGATTATATGTTATTCTCATGAGGCTAAGGTGTCTTAGACAGCGCTCTGCTCTAAAAGGACAAGTTACTCCTATTTTTTTGCCTCAGTTTTCTCATATGTAAATCACAAAGGTAGAGTAAATAATTCCTTAAGCCTCTCTTAGATCTGAGATCCTTGGATTTTTCTGGAAATCAGTAGCCCCAAGTCCTGCTGTCTTTTCTAGGAATTCTCTCATCTCTAACTAGCAGCAACCTGACCATTAGACCACCTTGCTGTTTCTTTTGCTAATCCGTTTTATGTTTAAAACTTATATCCTACCCCTTTCTTGGTCTCCTCACTCTGGGGTTCTCATTGTCCAAGATTTCACAATTCAGTTAATAAAAGTACATTTGTTGGCATTGTCATTGATCAATGGTATTTCTCATTTTTTATTCAGCAATTTGGACTATCTCAAAGTTTGTCAATTTACAATTTTTGCCGTGTGTATGCAAAGGTGCACTCATAATTTAATTCTGAAAAACCTTGAAGAAGATGTTATCCAAACAAACAAAAGGGAGTTCATAGTCGTAAAAATGGTAATCTAGCCTTCTCTGAACCTCTGTTGTTTTAAAGAATGACTATGTCTGGTATTTGGATGGTATTTGTGTGGCCTGAACCCATTTTATTCACCCTTATGAGCTACTTCTTTTCTTTATGCATGTTTCATTACAGGCACATTGTATATATCTATGTGTGTCTCTATGTGCATATTAATATTGTCAAAAGACAAAATTACAACAGATTTAGAGATCCTAATTGACTTTTGTTTGTTTCCAGAATTGGGCAACGCCTCATTCTACAAAGGAGTTTCGGTGTTCCCATAAGCTGAGCAGAAGATGGTTTTATAAACAGAAAAGGGCCAAGGAAAGCAGAAATGGAAAACAAAAAGCAGATTGGTTGTTTCAAAGTTACTTTCCTTGTAAAGGTCAAAGCAGAGGGGACTTTGTTAGTGTGCCAGCTAAAACTAGCTTGTTTGAGGATTTGGCTATTATTTCTCACTCTGTTGATTTATCAGAAAGTCAGATAAATAATTTTGTCTCAGCTTGGTGATGTGGAACTTTAACATTAATGATTCCATTTTGGTTTGGTCTTTTGGACCTGGTACAGGAGCTCAGTCTAAACCAACGGGCTCCTATAAATTTTATTTAAAATTATCTATTTCTCCCCTTATGCTTTACTTTACTCCTGACACATAGCCTTTCTCCATTATCTCCTACTCATCTGCTAAGACTCAGCTAAGGTGCTACCACCTCATGAAGCTCCCTCTTATCTCCCCAAGCAACAGAACTTATGCCATCATCTGAACACCATTGCACTGTATCTGTACTTTTCTCTGGCATTTACTCATTTTCTACTTTATACAAGCACACTCAGCTTCACTATTTTTCAGCTCTAACTTTGAGTAAGTTAGTTAAACTCTCAAGCCTCAGTTCACTCATCTGCATGATGGGAACCATCTAGAGTAGTTGTGAGAATTAAGACAATAAATGTGAATGTACTAGAACACAGTTGATTCTCAATACATATTAGTTCCCTCTCTCATCCCTGTGTCAGCATTTGTGTATTTGCTCATTTCTGCATCCCCCATCACCTTCTAGAATAGTACCTGGTGTTTTCTGCATGCTTAATTCAAGATGGATAAATGAATGGATGGAAGGTAAGTTACATGGCCTATGAGAAAACTTGCTAATACTTTGGGCTAATATTTTTAATCCAAACAATATCAAAGTCGAGTCTTCATGGGTGAAAGTCAAAATATAATTAGTAAGTAAACGAAAGCACTTTATGGCCTCTACTTACAGTCCCTAATCCCCAACCCCACCACACACGTGTACTTTATTTTTCATTCACTCCTACCCAGATACTCAACTGCCTCTTGGATGCTTTATTCAAACCTGCCTTTCTTCCTGGACTTAACTTATTCTCTATATTTCTTCTTCTTTCTTTCTCCATGTCTATCACAGTGTATCTGTTTCCTGTGCTAAGCTCTAATTATCACAAAGAAAGATCTTTATTTGGTGTTAGGAAAGGCCTAATGATGTGGTAGCCAACCTCCAAGAGGGCTCCTAGTGAGCGTCACTTTTTGGAGTGTATGTCCTTATATAGAGCTCTCCCATACTGAATAAGGATTACTTTATGGCCAAGAAAATACTGAGAAAATGACAGTGTGTGATGTCAAGGCAATGTCATAAAATACATTGCTGCTTTTGCCTTGGGCTTTTGGATTGCTCCCTCTGGGGGAAGCCAGCCATCATGTTGTGAGGATGCTCAAGCAACCCTGTGGATAGAATAATATGCAGAAAAATTAAGGCCTCCTGCCAACAGCCAGTACTAAGTTGCCAGTCATATGAGAGAACCACCATGGAAGTGGATCCTCAAGACCCAGGCAGCCCTTCAGATAACTATAGTCCAGTCCAACATCTGATTCAATCTCATTAGAGACTTCAAGCTTAAACTACCAGCCAAGCCACTCCCAAATTCCTGAGCTACAGAAACTAAAGCATAATAAATATATATTTTTGTTTAAAGCCATATGTTTGGAGGAGATTTGTGGCATAGCAATAAATAACTAATATATTGGGTCACCCCAGATGCTACTGAGTCCAAATAGTAAAATTCCTGGATTCTAGGAAGCATACGTCCAGTAAGGGAGAGATTAGGAGCAGATGGAATTATCAATGCCTCTCATGTCCCTATGAAGTTAAAAGTAGGAGATCCTTCAACCACTTGGTAAAACTGCACGGCTGTATCCACAGAAGGTAAACATGTAAAAATTCTAACACTCGGAAATTCCACTCGCAGGTATTTACCCAGTGGAAACGGGTCCACCAAAGACACATAAAAGAATGTTTGTTAACAGGATTATTGGTAATAGCCAAAACCCAGGAACAACTCAGATGCCCATCAACAGTAGAATGGATAAATACATTGCAGTATATTCATGGCAACACTGTATAGCATTGAGAAGAAGCAAGCAAGCTGCAACTACAAAAAACAATGTGGATAAATGTCTCAAATAGTGCATAGAGTGGAAAAAAAAGCCAGACATAAAGAGTATCTATTTGTGATTCTACTTGTATAAAGTATAAAAAGGCAACATTAGTCTATAAGGTAAAATACCAGTTATTCTTAGGGGACACAATGAAAGGGGCTTCCAGGCCCTAGTAATGTTCTGTTTAAGTGCTAATAGCTTGGACAGAGTCTCATTTGAAAAAAATCAGTGAACTATACAATTAAGATTTGTGTACTTTTCTGTATGTATATTATACTTCAATAAACAATTTACTTTAAACAAATCTTACAAAGTTTTTAAAAAATATTTTTACTTATTTGTTTATTATACTTTAAGTTCTGGGGTACATGTGCAGAACGTGCAGGTTTGTTACATAGGTATACACGTGCCATGGTGGTTGGCATAGGTGTACCTGAGAGCAGCACATGTTTCAAAAGGATCTTGCTTTATATTTAGGAAGGAAGCAGGGGATGAAAAATTAACTTGCTTGGGCCTCACTTGCCTAATAATAATAATAATAATAATAATACAATAAGTTAATATGTATTATGTAGAAACTATACTTAAAGCATTATGTCAGGCAAATAAGGACGGTAGTTTATCTAATTTTAAAGCAATCTTTCAAACCAGGTAATATCATACTTATTTTACAAATGTGGAAGCCAAAGTCAGGAGAAATTGAATAACTTTCCCAGAGTTATGACAGGTACCAATGTCATAGGCTACACTTGAACTCCTATCTCTGGCTCCTAAGACTTCATTTTTTTTCGACAATTTCATGATTATGCTGAAAAGAGGGAGGGTAGGTAATGTTTTACATTCCTATAGTACATGATCAGGATCTATGCACATTAAATCTATATGTGCCTATGTGTGTATATGTATATATTATGTATGTATGTACATGCCTGCCTGTAGATGTGTGGGTGTATGTGAGTGCTCATGTGGTAAATTATGTAAACTAGGCTCTGCCTGCTCAGTGCCAAGATATTTAGGGAAACAAAAAAAAAAGTAAAGATTTGCCGGAATGGTTTGAAATATTTGATTTTTGGCATTGTGTAGTTCGAATATCTGAATAACTCTCTCTCTGCTTTTCACCCAGGTATTTACGCAGTACAGACACTAGCTCAGGCTCAGTGATCCAGTGGGTGAACTGATCAGCGTTCATTCTCGTAATGCTTTCCTTGTTTCTGCTATTTCTGCTCCTGAACTTAGAATAATAAACGACCAAATGGAAGCTGGGCACATGGTCACCCAACTAGAGAATCCATTTTTCATCTTTCCTTGCAGTGTGGGGATGTGACTTAGGGTAAGTGATGCCTGAAACCTCCAGGTCACCCTCTTTAAAAACAAAGTCTCTTATGCTGGACTTACTTCTTTTTCTCCCTGCAGGCTGGAAATGGAATAAGACAGTAACTCAGCCTCAACCAGAGATGAAGCCAACACTGTAGGAATGGTGCAGAAACAAGTCGGAAGTCACCTGGGGCGCCTTGTGGAGCAGAGCCACCCCACTCACCTGACTACTTTCCTCTGGACTATTAGGTAAGAGAGAAATAAAGTTCATTTGTTTTACATAAGTCCAGTGTAGAGATCCCTGGTACACTTAGCCTGTATCCTATCTAATGCTGTGGCTTTACAGGGCGGGGGTTAATTCACACCAACACATGAACAAGCACCTTGGGCAAGAACTCAGTCCTCAGCTGAGTGTGCCTTGGTAACTTCAGTAACTATGATGGCCTCTCTAACATGGTACTTTTTTTGTCCCCTTCATAGCTTACAACAGTCTCGTACCCACCTTCTTTGATCCTCATCACAAATATATGGAGTAAAAATTAAATTTACTCTCATTTTGTCCAAGAAACCAGATTTTGAACAAGTTTCTTGCTTACGTGAGTAACGGACATGAAACAAAGCTTGCATCACTCGGTCTCCCCAAACGAGGACCTCCGTGGCAGCGTGAGGCTACCAAAGGGAATCCTGAGAGTGATGCCCTTTCCCTCTTGTTGCAAAGCAGCAAAGTTCAGAGTCAAACAGCCTCAACAATATGAATGTAAAATAATACAGAAAGTTAAGTGAACTTACTTTAGCCTAGCTCTCTCTCCCTTGCCAACTTTGGATTTAAGTTGGAATAACCAGGCAGCCTTATGCCTGTAGCCCAGATTTTGCCCATTTAAGTCAGATTTTAATATAATTTCCTAGCCTACAGCACGCTCATATTCTCATTGTTACCTCAGGACAAACCTATGAGGTAAGTATTTTTCTTTTTCCCATTTTTTACGGATGGAGAAACTAAGGCTCATAGAGGTTAAGCAACTTGCCCCTGGTACCACAGTAATTATGAGAGATCATCCACATCAAATGCCCAATATCTTGCCTGGCCCTTTTGAAGTGTTTGCTAGCATGTTAGTTAATATTACGAATAGTAGGAAGGTATGTAAATTGAAGTCCCCTGGCCTTAAATCCACTATTCTACTTGGCCTCTGTCCTGCCTGTTGCTTTCCCTCCTGTACTTGAGTCTGTCTTGGTAACCTACTCAGTAATTATGATGGCCTCCCTTACATGATACTTTTCCTGTGCCAAGAACTGTTCTACACGCTTTCCAGTTATTAACTGACATGCATGCCCTCCAGCCAAAGACCACCAGGAACACAGCTGTAGTTGAACAAAATTGAGCTTATTGATGTGTTGCAAACTCAAGTCATAGGGATTCATGGGGTGTCTCAGCAGAGGATATTAGAAAAAGACTTACGTGATGCAAGCTTGAGTTAGGCGATAATGGAGAGAGTTTAAGGAAGTAGGGGTTTGCTCTGTATTGGGTGATGCCAGGAAATGAGGATGATTCTATGATTATCTTAATGAATCTTACCTAGAGGGAAAGAAGACTAGAAGGAGGCCGAAAAAGTTTTTAGTAAAGAAGCAGCAGGCCAGGTGCAGTGGCTCATGCCTGTAATCCTAGCACTTTGGGAGGCCGAGGCAATGTATCATGAGGTCAGGAGTTCAAGACCAGCCTGGCCAAGATGGTGAAACCCTGTCTCTACTAAAAAAATACAAAATACAAAAAAAAAAAAATTAGCTGGGTGTGGTGGCAGGAGCCTGTAATCCCAGCTACTTGGGAGGTTGAGGCAGGAGAATCACTTGAACCTAGCCAGGCGGAGGTTACAGTGAGCCAAGAGCACACTGCTGCACTCCAGCCTGGGTGACAGAGTCCATCTCAAAAAAAAAAAAAAAAAAAGAAGCAGCAATCACTCATATTAGTTGGGAGAGGCTGATATTTGGTATTTTTGTGGTTTGCACAGTGACCCTGTTTTTGTCTGTGTTTGTCAAAAAATTATAAAATAGTCTTTTAAAAATTTTTGTCCCACTTGTGAGATTATTCATTTTCCATGGGAGAGCACCTCAACCTAGCCCATGAGTGCCAGGCCAGCACCTAACATGGAGGCCTAGCGTTCAGTGCTGGGCCAGTTCACAGTGTGATGAGAAGTCAGGGACTGCTTTTCTCCTTTTCTCTTTCTCATTTATTTAATCTCCCTAATACATTTATGGGTTCAATTCCATTAATTTCTCCATTAGATAGATGAGGAACATGAGACACAGAGGACTTAAGTAACTTGCCAAGGTCACACAGCTAAAAAACTGACAACCTCGGGTTGGACCCCAGGTGATGTGGCCTCAGAAATCTTCTCTCTTAACCACTATGATACCCCACATCTCCAGATACCCCAAGAGAGGCCCAGCTTGATTCTTCCTTGGCCTCATTCCATCTGTGAGCCCTTAGCATCTGCCCCTGGTGGGGCACATCTGACTACTGTGGACCATATACTGTCAAATCTTTGGCTTCCTTGGATACACACATAGCTGGATTCCAAAATCCACAGTGGGCCAGACTTATCCTCTGGAAAATATCTGGAATTCCTGACACTGACAGCCTGCCTGTAGCATTCGTTCCTTCCCATCCCAAACTCTCTGCCAACTTACTCCACCCACTGTGTTGGATACCCCCACCATCACCCCTCGTTACTCCCCAGTGACCTCCCCACCCTGATGAATGAAGCTTCTTTCTGGAGGGGCTGAACTTTGGGCCTGCCCAGCCCCAGCTGCCTGTTATGACATCCTGAAAGAATCTGACTAAGGCCCCCGGGGCGAATGTTAGACACTGTCTGCAAGCTTGGAGGCAGTGTGACCTAGAGGATGAGCTAGCTGAGTTCCCGCTCAATAGATAGTTACTGAGCAAGTTACTTAACCTCTCTGAAGTTTACCAGCTGCAAAACTAAGGGCAATGGTGCCCATCTTGTAGTGTTGCTGGAAGGGTCAGATGAGACAATGTACATTTACGTGTAACGGCACATTTGGGGAAGGTTCCCTATACACAAATGCTCTGTATGCAGCATTTTTTTTTTTGAGGGGGTGAGAAATGACAAAGGGATTAAGTTTCACATCTGTGTTGATATGGAACAGAGAATGAGCAAGGGAGGGCAAAACAGCTATAACCTGTGCTATGCAGGAGAAGTCCTCTATAAATATTAATCTTCTCTTCCTACAGGAGAGAAGTAGCATCCGATTAGGGGCTACATCCTAGTGATTATGAGTGTACATACTTGAGTCAGAATGCTATGGTTCAAATCCTTATCCGATCCAATGCTAGTTGTGATCCAGGTAAGTTACTTAATCTCTCTGGGCTTTTTTCTCTTCACATGTGAAGCAGGAATAACACCGTGCTCTGCACAAACGTTGTGAGCATGCAGAGAGCTGACTTCTATGAATGGTTGAACCATGACAGGCTTTCAGTCAATGTGGGTTCCCTTCTTTACCCCACTACCCTGCTAGGGTATTTGCATTTTAAAAGAGGCTGAAGGGAAAAGGGCAGCCTGACTCCTAGGCATGAATGTTAACACAGCAATTTCACGCTGCAGGAGACTCGAGAAAGGCAGCTACTCCCTGACCATACCACAGTGTAATCACCTGTTGTGAGCAGTACAGTGTGGAGCCAAGCCCTGCCAACATCGGTTCACCGGGGAGTTTCAGTCTCTGAAAGACCCAGGAATGCAAGATATTGAATGTAATGGAAGGGAATTTAGAGTTAACATGAGAATATCTGCGATCTTGATACGGTGCCGCCATTTTGTGACATTGAACAAGTCACTAAGCCTCCATTGTTTTCTTCTCTCCCTCCTCAATAGCAGAAGGAAAGTTTCTGTAACCCAGAGGTTAAGCACTTTACTTTTATTTAGTCCTTACAATAGTCCTATTCAGTATGTAGTATCATTAACCCCATTTTACAGATGAGAAAACCCAGGCTTACAGGGCTTGAGGGGCTTGTCCAAAGACATGTAGCTAATGAGCAGCTGGGCTTTGAACCTAGGCCGTTAGACTCTAGAGCCTGTGATTTTACCACACATCCAAGCAGCATCTTGAGGTTTCCATGTCCTGATCTGAAGCCCTGGAGAATAATCGCCCCCTGTTTCCTCCCAGGTAGTTCTGAAATGAGCTAGGCCAATGGATTTGACCATGATGTACTTTAACTGTGAAATGTATTGCAGAGATGTGATGCTGTCCTCACTGTGACTATGAAGAGCAGCATTAGCACAGAATCCCACAGCATGGATATTTCAGAAGGGTCGATTTCAGCCATAAGAAGTGAAGATGGTCTTGCCACAGTGAGACCTATATACGGGACCTAAAGATGGGCACCATTGCCCTTAGTTTTGCAACTGGTGAACTTCAGAGAGGTTAAGTAACTTGCTGAGTATATATTCAGTGAGAACTCAGCTAGCTCATCCTCTAGGCCACACATGTCATTCATCATATATACGGGACCTGAAGTTCTTAGGCCCCAAAACTCCTAGCACAGGCTGGAATCAGGGTAGATGCCCAGTTCAGTTAGGTCCCCCCCTCTTCCTCTCATTGGATGCTCTCCAGCCACTTCATGTTTCGACTTCACATTCAGTGAATTCTGATGTTTCCAGAGCCTGACTTGACCTGAATGTAGTTTAGCCAACTTTATCACAGCTCAGGGGCTGGGGTGGATATGTAGAGAGAACATTTTTCCTGAACTCTGGCTCAGACTCCTTCAACATCTGTTGAAAACAAGGGAGTTTACCACACAGCCCTCTCATAACCAAGTACTCAATTAATGCTTGGCTCCCCAGAGTGACTTTTCTAAAGAAAAGTATCAGTTTTTAATTTTTCTTTACCTTTGTCCATCTTTCTGGGAGAGGGGCTTCTGAGGCCAACCATGTAAAAAGTGTCTTTGGTTTCCCCCCTATTGTTTGTTTTTCTAATAACCTGGGCCAAAGCATCCAGAATGGGCCACTCAATGCACCCTGGTGTGATCTCCGCTATGTAGTAGTGGGGGAAAGAGGAGGGACTGGGGTATGGATGATTAACAAGAGAGTAGGGCCTCTTCATGGACCTCTCTGTCACAGCCTTGCTCTGAGAGGGTAGGGGAGCCCTGTTTTCTCAGGAAATGGTTTGTAGGGGGGCATGATAGGGGAAGGCAATCATAGGATGATTGCCACCAGGACTTTCCCAACTTTACAGTCAATAGCCCTAAAACCCAAAATGTGGTCCACAGACCAGCAGCACCACCATCACTTATGTGCTTGAGGTCATTTGAAATGTAGAATCCCAGGCCCAACACCAGCTAACAGAATCAAAATCTGCACCTGATCAAGACCCTCAGGCAATGCTTAGACACACTCAAGTTTAAGAAGCCCTGATCTAGACAAGACTGACTCAAAGCTCCCAGCTGTGTTCCATGGAAGTTCAAAGTCCTAAAGTAGGTTCCATGGAAGTCCAGATCTGTCCCCAAAATGTCTGTGAACTCTCAGGGGGCTTTCAGGCTTGTAGTTACCTCTGGAAACAACTGCCTCCCTGCATGGGACAGTGGATAGCTTGTGTTCCCCTCCCCTGTTCACTTGCTCTGTCTATTCCATATCAACCTGGATGGGAAACTAACCCCTTCCTCACATGCCACGAAAACCCAACTCACATGGAGCATTTGTGTGTAGGAGATTCTCCTAAAATGTGCTAGCAAGGAAGGATGAAATAAAATATGCACTTTACCCATTTTATATTGAACACTAAATAACTCTGTTCTTTGACCACAAAACAACAGACAATTTTCACTCGTCCCTTCACCCAGATAATCCCTACCCTGCCCCATCTCCCTAGATCATCTCTCTCCACCTCTCCTTCTTTCCCCTTCTCCATTCTTCTTTACCTGACTCCCTCAGGAGCAAAACCAGTCTCATTTCCGCATAAAGAGCAGTAATGAAATCTCTCTATTGTCTTCACAACATGTTCTCAGGGTCCGTTGTCTGTCTTCCTTGCCACAGAAAGACAATGCCTCATACCCATGCTCGTAGAGGCAAGATTCACAGGAGCCAAGAGGTGGATACAGCCCAAATAAAATGAGGTCTGTACACACAATGGAGTATTATTAGGCCTTAAAAAGGAAGGAAATTCTGACACATCCTACAGCATGAATGAACCTTGAGGACACTATGCTAAGTGAAATAAGCCAGGCACAAAAGGACAAATATTAGGATTTCACTTAAATGAGATACCAGGAGTGGTCAAATTCATAGAGACAGAAAGTAGAATGGTGGTTTCCCGGGGATGTGGGGTGAGGAGAATGGGGAGTTAATTTTCAATCGGTGCTGATTTTCAATTTTGCAAGGTGAAGAAGCTCTGGAGATTGACTACACAACAATGTGAATATATTAAACACTACTGAACTGTATACTTAGAAGTGGGTAAGATGGTGAATCTTATGTGGGTTTTGTTTACCACAATTTCAAATTAAAAAAAAAAAAACTTTGCACAAGATATTTATCCTTTTGAGTCTTAGTTTCCAAACTTCTACCTTGGAGAAAAATGTATCTATTCTCCTCTAACTATACCTCACAAGGGTGTTTTCAAGCTCACATGAAGTGATATTATTGAAAGAAAAGAAAAAAAAATGATTTTTTTTCCTCAAGAGCAATTCCAGTACTGGAGGTAAAGATAGTTCACTTTCCCTTATAGCTTATGTGGCTCCCATTTCCCCTGCCCATCATCATTCCCAGCCTCCCCCATGCTCCTCTTCCTCTACCATCACTTTAACGTAGTTGAGTCGATGTTTATTCCCTCCCTGTTTTATGCTGTTGTTCCTCCTGGAATTTCATTGAATCTCAAAGCTTCAAGTACCATCTGTGGCCAGATGAACAACAATCTGTAACTCTTGTCCAGATCTCTTTCCTAAAATTCAAACTAATATATCCTATTGAATTTATTCCCTGTGCACCTCAACTCAGCATGCACAACATTGAACTCAGATGTGTTATTTTCAATTTCTTTCTTGTGTTGTTGTCAGAGGCAGCAATAGGGTGTTCATGGCTCTATTCCATGTATCTTCTTCATTTCCAGACCCAGGCTGAAGGAACAGCCCATATTTGGGACATACCATTATCGTGGAAGAGAAGAAAATAAGACATGGCCGAACCTTACAAATGGTTCTTAATGTTTCTGCTTCTGCTTGGTCTAAATCATTTCCATTTAGGTTCCATTGGCTAAAGCAAGTCATATACCCAAGTCTGGTGTCAGTAATACAGAGGAGTTCATTCCTCCTCCAGAGAAACATTGAAAGTCATAGGTCCAAGGTTAAGATGCAAAATTCTCTTACCAGGAGGAGGAGTAAAGAATAATATCCAATCACAACTGACACACTGTGGGTGTGTGAGGCTAGTTCCATCTACAGAAAGTCCACAGTTAGAAAAGTGCCCAGATCTTCTCCAGCAGGAACTCAAGGAAGTACTGAACTCCTGAAAGGAAGAAACTGAAGGCTCATGGGAAAAGAGCTGATCTCATGGGAAAAGAATATCCTAAAGAGAATCCTGCCTCAGCCACTCCAACATTTGAAATGGCTTAGAAAAATCACTTTATGTTCTGGGCCTCCTGTGGAGTGTCTTTCACTTGCTCATGGTCTTCCTATGAGAATCTGCAGGAATGAGTTCCCAGCAGCAATGTTAGTACATTGTAACCCCACTCCTTGACAATGTTTGATTAGATTAGGGGAAGGCTCTTGACCCAAGCTGGTCCAACCAGAGGTCCATGTGTGGCAATGCAGAATCCAAAAAGAGAAGTACAAGTTCAGTCTCCCCTGTGGTTGGCATAACATGTGAACTTGGGAGCCTGCCACTCCTCCGACTATTTGCACTGAGTAGCTGAGAAAGCCAGTGTGCAGAGAAAAAAATAACTAAAGCTAAGTAGAGGAAAGGGGAGAGAAGAGGATTGCTTGAGTTTCCTATGCCTTTCTTCATTGCAGTTGTCATTTTTGGGGCTTTTCCCTGTAACTCGTTTATGAACTCAGTTTGCTAAGTCATACTTGTATCTTATGACAAATTTCTCTAGTTAGTTTATACTCGCTTTAGTTGGTTTCTGTTGCTTGCAACCAAAGGAACTTGGAGAAATTCACATTCACCTTTCTGAGCATTAGTTTGTTCACCTGAAAAATTATGATAGTGATGCTGAGTCACAGGATTTTGAAAGGATCAAATGGATGTGGGAAATGCTGTAAAATGGAATATTATTGCAGGATGGAACAAAATGGCAGGGAGAGGTTTTGCTGTAAACTCTTTGAATACTGATTAACAAAATAATGAAAATATTGATAGAAACTAACCAGTAATTTATCAGAATATACCATGTACTCTTTTAATTATTTTATTCATGTTAACGTCTTTAATATTCACATCAAGCTCATTTTGCAAAGGTTTTGTTCTCACCTTCCATTACGTAGTTGAGAAAACTAAAATGTAAAGGAGGTTTAATAATAAGATGTAAGAGGGACCTAAAAGCCAAGGTCGCATAATGCTAAGTGGCAAAGTAATATTCTTGGCATTTGTATCTGTTTTCTCATCAGTAAAATGGCAAAAATAAGAGATATTCTAGGATGGTGCTTTGAGAATTAAGATATCTTCATGATATATATGGCCCATAGTAAGAGATAATTAAATAATTACTTTTATAAGAATAGTCATCATAAATCTATTTCCTTGTTGCACTGCAAATGAAGAAAATAAGACATGAAACTATGAAGAGATAAATTTCAAATAAATAAAAGGCAATTATGTTTACACAGCAGGAGATGAACTCTTAAAGCCAATTAACCCAAGTGAGGAATAGGCTTGAAAATCTGTAGTACTTACCATGAAACAAGGCCTAAGGCAGCCTCAGACTAACAGCTCTCTGGCTTACTCTTTCCAGGGCAATCAATACACGACTCTGCAGTACCTGTTGTCAATACAATCTGTTTTTTCTTTTATTCTCAACCTTGAAAATGGCATGTCTCCCCCGAATATAAAGTACAAGGAGACAAAGACACTGAGAATCACTATATACTACTATATCTCGGAGGTTCTGTGGGCATGATGTCACGTTACAGATGAAAAACGGGAGTTCTAAGAGGTAAAGGAACATGGCTTCAGTCTAACAACCAGTCAATGGAAGAGCTGGGTTTCAAATACAAGTCTTTATGACCCTAAAGTCCCAGCTTTCCTCCCCCCATTGCTTTGTGGTTCCTTGTTAGGAACCTTAGCTGATTACCAAGTTATCTAATGTCAGTAATTTGAAACAACCATACACATTTAAAATCACAGTTGCTGTGAATCAGAAATTCAAGAGCATCTTAGCCAGGTGGTTCTGGCTCGGGGTTTGTCATGAGGCGACAGCTGAGATATCAGTGAGGTCTACAGTCATCTGAAGACTTGACTGGGGCTGGAGGATCTGCTTCAAATTGATGCTGACAATTTGGTGCTGGTTGTAGGAAAGAGGGCTTGGTTCCTCTCCATGTAGGCTTCTCCATAAGTTGCCTGTGTCCTCACAGCATGGAGTCTGACTTCACCCAGAGCAAGCAACTAAAGAGAATGAATGCCAGGTGGAAGCTATCCTTTTTATGACCTAGCCTTGTAAGTCACATAGCCATCACTTCCACTGCATTTTATTAATTAGAAATAAATCTCTAAGTCTGACCCACATTCAAGGGAGAGAAATTAGGTTTTGCCTTTTAAAAGGAGGAGAATTATGGACCTGATTAAAGAATACCACACTTAGCAACATGAAAATGAACTGGCAGCTCTGGTATGAGTTACCTACTCTCTGCTTTAAAGGAGTCAGAGGCTTCCAATATATGTCAGGTTAAAGATCAAAATCCTCAGCATGGCCAACAAGGTCATGCATGCTCTGCCCCTTGCATGCTTCCAGCCTCAAACCAGGTCTCTCCTACTTTCTATCACACTGGGACTGCTTTTATTTATTCTAAAATACTACGCTTTCTCCTGCCTGAAGGCCTCTGCAGAGATGTTTGCTTGGCCTTCTGTGCCCTCTCTTGACTTCCTTTTGCCTTGTTAATGTTCACACATCCTTCAGATCCCATCAGAAGCTTTCATAAATCTTTGGATAGTTTCAACGACACTTTTTTCACTTGGAGTTAGGTATAGGTGTGATCATTTGACCCATCTGTTTTTCCTAGCAGTTTTTAGTCTGTATTGAGACTGCATCTATTTTTTACTCACTGTTATATCCCCAGTATTTTGAATAGTGCTGAGTACATAATATGTATTCAATCAACTAAAAATGTATTGAATGAAATGAATACCTAGACAATGTTCTTCTCATAGCTGGAGGTGTGCAAACACAAATGGTCCCATCTCTTTACAAGTGTGTTTCAGGAGAGATTTTAGCATCCAATTAGGATTGACTGGATGATTTTTAGGGTTCCTTTCCTTCAGAAGAGTCTTTGAAATTCTGTTGGTCTGTGATCTTCGAGTCTCCATTTACTGGCCAGCAAACTCTGCCTCCTTGGCTAACTCACCTATGGCCCAGGTCTTCCCACTCCAAAGAAACACCCTCTCATGGGGTAGCCTATCTTAGGCTTAGCTAAGATAGGGTCGCATGAAGCACAAGGAAGGGCTGTTTTGGGAACCTCTGGTAACAGCTGCCTGGTGCTCTGAGGGGGCTCAAGCGATTGGGTCCTCTGTGACTCCTTTAAGAAGCTTTACAAGGTTAAGGTATGTTCTAAAAATAAGCCCACAAGACTTTCTTAAAAGCTTCTAAAACCATATGTCCACAACAGCCATTTTTTGAAGGGCCAGTGAGCCTTTAAAAGCTTCAAAACCCACTACTTGGCCTTCCTCCCATAGTGGAGAAAGTTCAATATGTGGTGTATTTAAAAACAGACCCGCTTTTAAGTCTTCTAGAATCTGCACCTTAAACATTCTACTCCTAACAAAGTGGTTCAAGATGGAGATCAGCATGTATAAGGCTTGCTACTCTGGAGGCCACATTCATCCCACAGTAAACAACAGCCCCAAATAGCCATAGAACTGCAATTAGTTGCCTACAATAGAGAGATTAGTTCAAGTTATTCTTTCCTGTTGACTCTCTTCTCCTATAGGTCTCTTCATCCTATAGCATGTTGTGGACAATTCTGTTAAGTGCACACACATACATACACACACACAAACCTTGGCGTGCCCAAGAAAACTGTCCACCCAGATGGAGCACTTATCTGATAGTCAGTAGCAAATAGGATGTGTAAATTGCTTTCTCCCTTTCTTTCTCTCTCCCTCCTCCCTCTCTTCCTTCCTTCCTTCCTTCCTTTCTTCTCTCTGATTCTTTTTTTCACTTTTTTATTTCCCTTTCACTTGTTGACTAATATAATATATAAGAGCCAATCATATGCCATATATTGAAAATCTGTGTTTTGCAGGGAGGCAGAGATTAGAGGTTAGTGGGGAGAAGTGGAAAGGATATCTTGATTATTCGGAAATGCATCTTCCCGAAAGACATGTTACAATCTGTAGAGGGTTAGAGACGGGTGGGGTTGTAGAGGGCTGGAGAGGGGTGGAATATGTGATACACCATAATCCAGGTTCCTTGAATACTTCAAACCTCAGTAAGGAGGTCTTTACATAGATTAAAAAAAAAAAAAAAAAAACTGGGACCCAGAAAGGTTAAGAGTATTGCTGATGATCTCTCAGGTCTATTAGCCTCTATGTTTACATATCTTGCTGCTTCCCTAGCAGAAGAAATCTAGGCATTCATAAACAGCTTACCTACAGTGGGGACAGGGCTCAGTGCTTAAGAGAGGTATCAGTATGACATGATATGGGTGTGCAGAGGAAAGTAAAATCCCTTCCAGCTAAGAGGATCAGGGAAGGTCATAATACAGCTCACTGGGGCCATGGTAAGGTGGATTTTCTCCTCCCTAAATCAGAGACCTCACCTCAGTCCTCTTTCTGTGTGAGTGAAATATCTCCAGTTTCTTAACGAACATCAAAAGTCAGGCTGGGCACAGCAGCTTATGCCTGTAATCCCAGCAGTTTGGGAGGCTGAGGTGGGAGGATCACTTAAGGTCAGGAGTTCAAAAGCAGCCTGGCCAAGATGGCAAAACCCTGTCTCTACGAATAATACAAAAATTAGCTGAGTTTGGTGGTGGGTGCCTGCAAGCCCAGCTACTCAGGAGGCTGAGGCAGGAGAACTGCTTGAACCCTGAAGGTGGAGGTTGCAGTGAACCGAGATCATGCCATTGTACTCCAGTCTGGGTGACAGAGCGAGATTCTGAAAAAAAAAAAAAAAAAGCCACTCAAGAGAGATGATTGCCTACCTATTTCCACTCAGAGGAGTTAAAAGCATCATCAGAAGGAAGGTACCAATCCTTCTTCTATGACATCTTGACAGATGGTCACCCAGCTTGTGCTCACATCCGCAGTGATAGGGACCTTACTACCTCATAAGGTAAGACAGTTCTGGACAATTTATTTAGACGATTACTAACTTATTCTCTCTGTCAAGCCACAGTCTGTCTCCCTGTGTTTCCATCCACTGGTTCTATATTCTGCAGTTAGGAACACCAAACTAGTTGATTCCTATGATCATCACAGCCCTACGATATGCAAAGATACTTTTCACTTGCTCCCCGGTTGCTTCTCTTCACCAGACTAGACATCCCTGATTCATCATCCTGGTATAAAGAGGTGGTATGATGAGGTAGAAAGTGCATTGATTCCAGAAATAGACTTAATATTAGAGGTATGAATCCTGGCTTCACCACTTATGACTTATAGATCTTTGGGCAATTTATTTCACCTCATGAAGCTTTAGTTTCCTTATCTGCAAAACAGAGATAATAATATCTATCATAGAAGGCTACTGCAGAGATAAATTGAAATAATCTATGTGAAACTATTATTGGAATGCCTGGAGTATAGGAAGCATATAGAAGATGTTACCTAGTGTCAGAGGGGAATCCTGAGAATTGAAGTATTTCTTCCCTGTGTAGGTACAAAAAAGAATGGGCAGAGAACTCATTTTGAAGAATCATGGCACTGAACAGGTTCTTGGGAGCCTACGACAGTTGTGTGTGGACTGAAAGTCTCAGGTGCATTCTGAATTAGCCCCAGGAGCAGAGATTCTCAAAGTTTAGCATGCACTGTAATTTCTTGGAGGGCTTGTTAAAACAGAGTGCTGGGCCCACCTTCAGAGTTTCTGATTCAGTGAGTCTGGGGTGAGACCTGAGAATCTGCATTTCTCACATTTCCCCAGATAAAGCTGATGCTGCTAGTCCGGGGACCACACTTTGAGAACCACTGCCCTGGAGCTTAAGAGGAGATATGTTCAAGTTTACAATAATTTTCCTGAGCACTGTGCATGTGCATTTTGTATCTTATCTCAACCAGTCCTCCAAATAGTCCTTCAATTGACCTATATAATCACTTCCTCTTTAGAGAAGAAGAAATTAACATTGGAGGTTCGTTAACTTGCCCTTTTGACACAGTCAGTAGTGGAACTGAGGTTGAAATCCAAGACTGACTGCCTCAAAATCTGTGCTCCTAATGCCCATTTAGCGAAGAAGCAAACTGAGGCACAGAGAGTTTAGATCCTACCTAGGTCACATATATAATAGGTTGAATTAGTTTTTAATCCAGGTCTGTCTGACTTCAAAATCCAATCCCTGAACACAAGCTTCCATATGATAGAGAGTATGTTGAAGGCCATATTCATTCCAGCTTGGAGCCTTGACGTGTACCCTGGTACATGATTTTCATTTTGTCCTTTCCTTTTTGCTTGACTTCTTTAAGTAATTGATTCCTTTCTTGAGGTACTTGATGGGGCAAACCTGGTCTTCCTGGGGCTTGAATGACCACAGAAGGAGAATAACTTAGAACAGGCAGTTCTTCATGCTTCCTCAGCTGGTGTTTTTCCTTCAGAGCCTGGAAAGAAATCTGGCCTCTGCACACTTTAAATTGGACCATCAATTACTTGTGCTTTGAATATGCAGAGCTCATTAGGGCTGTGTTGGCTGCATGAGAACACCTGGGCAGAGAAAAGTAAACTTGCTTCAGCTATTTCGATCTATGCTGCCCTCCGGAGTGGAGCCCAGACGGATTGCCAGGCAATAATGTGACCAATTATTTCTGTCCTCAGTTACTAGGTCATAAATCCTGCCCTGGCACAGAGTCCCCGATTTCTTCTGGAAGAAGGTTTAGTTTTAGGAATGACTCTACCTTCTCACTGTGGAGTTGTACAGCCATGCAGTGGTTAGGACTCTTAGACTTGAAGTCAGAGTGTTGCTGAGACCTCATTATGGCCCTGTCAATAACCAGCTGCATGTGACCATCACATTCTCATTCTACTCCTCAGCTATAAAATGGGGCCAATACCTCCCAAGTTTTGCTCAAGTGGCACTTGTTTGAGAAAAGAGGTTAGGCATCTGTATGAGACAACTGAGGATATTTAAGTTTATGTGAAGCCCCTGGTTTGGTTTTCTAAAGGGAAAGTGCATATAGAATCCCATGCTTTTTTTTTGCTCTGGGGCCTTTGCACATACCTTACCCAGAATGTTCTTCCTTCAGTTCTTTGCATACCTGAATTATTCACACTCTTCACTTAACCCTTCAAATAGCACCTTTCAAACATGCCTTCTGCAGTAGCTTATCCAAAGCTTCTTTCTTCTCTGTCACAGTTACTCTCTGAAACTCCACCCTCTTTCTATACTTTTCAACATAAAGCACAGCCTATGGTTAACTTGTGTACTTCTTTGATTGCATGATTGTTATCTAATGAATTTGTGTGCTACCAAGTTGTTTCTGTGTGACCTTCTGAATAAGCATTTGCCTGCCGTCTCTGTGAACTGCACTCTTCCTCAGATTGAAAGTCCCGCTCTTTGAAAGCTGTGTTATAACTGCTCATCTGGGCAATTCAGGTTTTTCAAACTGAACAACCAAAACAAAATGCAGAAGAAAATTGAGTGCTCAGGGTGACACCTGATCTAAAGTGCTTGTATTCATTAACCCAGCTTTATTGTTTTTAATTAATGGTCATCACATGTTATAAATTTGATCTATATGCTTTACAAATAAATAGCAGGGCAAACAAAATGAAAAAAGACAATTCTTGCTTTGAAGGACTCAATCTAACGGGAGAGATACACAAAGTAGCAGACAATCACAGAGCAATTTGTTAAGTTTGTTGTTAAGCGTAGCAAAACTACATAGAGACTTGCAAGGTGAAGAATCATAGAAAAAAATACCACGAGCAGAGGCAAAGGTGACAAACAGCATGGCATGGTCAGAGACTTATAAATAGTTCAGTGTCTGCTCAGTGTAGTGGAAGGAAATGGAAAGGAATGTGTTTCAACAGGTCACCAGGAGCAGATGCACAAATACCTCCAGATCTCACCTTCTCCATCCTGATTTTGGGTTATGGCTGTTTGCTAACTTGTCTGTAATCTGGATTCCAGTTTCTGAGTCTGCAGTACCAAGAAGAGTGCCTGCCCAGAATCAATAGTTGGTTATTTGTAGAATGAGTTTCGAATAAAGGGGCCAGTTCTCAGGGTTTAGGGAACAGGTGCAGTGAAGGCAGCAGGTGGCAGAGACAACTGCATAGTTGGTGATAGGAACAACCATACTGAGGAGAGACAAAAGGAGTTTGCCCTTTGATTGATGTGTGAATACTTCACAAGACTTGGCCCAGCAATTTGGCCAAAATAGCGCTGAAATGTGGGAAGAGTAATCCTAGCTTTACAGATCATAATCAAATATCATTAAAATCTGGTAGATAACACACAATAAAGGAAAGTTAGAGGTATTATTTTGTTATTTCCCCCAAATTTTATTATTGTGTATATCAGCATCTAGGTTCAGTTGTCTACCACAATTTAATGGCTTCACTAATAAACAACCAAATGAATGAAAGAATCACCACCGATTCCACAGAAATACAAACTACCATCAGAGATTACTACAAACACCTCTATGCACATAAATCAGTAAATCTAGAAGAAATGGATAAATTCCTGGACACTTACACCCTCCCAAGACTACACCAGAAAGAAGTTGAATCCCTGAATAGACCAACAACAAGGTCTGAAGTTGAGGCAGCAATTAATAGCCTACCAACCAAAAAAGTCCAGGACCAGACAGGTTCACAGCCGAATTCTACCAGATGTACAAAGAGGAGCTGGTACCATTCCTTCTGAAACGATTCCAAGCAATACAAAGAGAGGGAATCCTCTCTGAGTCATTTTATGAGAACAATATCATCCTGATACCAAAACCTGGCAGAGACACAACTAAAAAAGAAAATTCCAGGCCAATATTCATGATGAACATTGATGCGGATCTTTTGGTTAAAAATTCAGGATTTGGAATCAAATAGATTCAATTTCTGAATATAGCTTTGCCACCTTCCATGTGACTTTAGACAAGCTAAGCTCTCTGACTTTCAGGTGTTCTTTCCATAAAATGGGTTAAAAAACAAGTTTTATTGTGGTAATTGAGTGATGTGTGTTTCTATTATCTGCTGCTGCCTATCAAACCACCTGAACATTTAGTGGCTTAAAACAACAATTAATGATTAGCTCTCACAGTTTTGTGGGTTGGCTGAGTTCAGCCAGACAGCGCTTGCTTAGAGTCTCTCAGGTAGTTTCAGTTAGATGTTGGCTGAGGCTGAAGTTATCTGAAGGCTCAACTGAGCTACATGTCCAAGATGGTGTGCTCATATAGCTGTCAGTGGTGCCATCTGGGAGCTCAGCAAGGCTTGCCAACTGGAGCACCTCAACATGGCCATTCTATGTGTCATGGATTGGATTGCCCAAAGCACTGGGGATGAGCTCCAAGGATTAGTATTACAAAAGACCCACACGAAAGCTTCAGCTCCCTGTGAGTTTGCCCTGGCTCACAGATCATTATTTCTCCTATGTTCTGGTGGTCAGATAAGTCACTGAAGCCATCCAAGAGTCAAAGGGAAGATTTAAGTGAACTTCATCTCTTGATGTGAGGAGCAGTGTGCATAGACCGGGAGGGAAGGAATTGGGAGCAGTCATCTGTGGATACTACCAACCACAAAGCACGTGGCATACCATGCACATACAATGAACATTAGTTCACTCTGCCCCATTTTTACTTTAACTCATTACTTTAAAAAAACCTTCAAATATATATTTTTAGAAAGTTCAAGCTGAGCAAATTGGACTTTAAAGATGGTCTAAGAGAGTCTTCTCTTATTCTACAGATGGGTAAACTGGAGCCCAAAGAAGGGAAATAACTGAACCCATGGGCTCTATCACTAAACTGCTTCCCAGGGCCTCAACATAATATATTCTTAGTAAGTATTTGCTCATGAAACAAATAGTTCTGCAATTTCTTTGCTGTTTTAAAGTATTTCCACATATACTGCTGAAGGGCAAAGAGAGAGAATGGAAAATTCCCAGATTTTGAAATGAATAGATTTGTGTTAGAATTCTAGCTCTTTTCACTTCATGATTTTAGGCAAATTGGTTAACTTCACTCTGCCTCAATTTTTCTAACTCTAAACAAAGTCTAATAAAACATAGGTTACCAGGACACTGTGACTGCTGAGGTCAAATAGCTGATACAAAACAAATGCCCAGTTTTGGCAGCCATTTTTATTTTTTAAGTTTCACAAAAGCCCTGTGAGGTAGACATTGGAGTCCCACTTTACAGAATGAAAAACTGAGCTTTAGAAAGAGTGGGTGGTTTGCTTTGTATCACACAGCTAGTAAGTGGTAGCTTTAAGATTTGAAAATCAGCTTTGATTCAACTGGGGAAGTACTTTCCTACCTGTCACCCACAGACTCACCGCCCACACACCCACCTTTGTGGTCTTCTTTAAGAATCAGAACAGAGATCCTGGGTAGCAACAAGTTGCTAAGCAAATTTGTATTCAGGATTTTTTTTTTTCCCATGAAGAGAAAGCAAATTTTCAGATACCATAGTCTGCCCAATAATCTAGCACTTGAGAATTTTTAAAGTTTCCATGTTTCTTTGATCTTCAATAGCACATGAAATAGGAAAGGCAAAAATTATCATGACTATTATATAGATGAGAAAATTGAGGCTTAGTTTTAGCAAAAGGACTATGGCTATATGACTATTCTGGGGAGAGCATACTTTTAGCTATTAGATATATAGGAAATGAAAAATTAAAGGGAGCCCAGATTTTGACTATAGTCCTTCATCCTCATTAAACTGGTATCATAACTACCTTTTGTAAAGCCAGCTGTGAACATTGTCAAAAACTATGACAGCCCTGAAAGGACATAATAAACAATGGGTAATGAGAACAAGAGTGAGGCAGAACCCATAGGGGAAGGAAAAGGAAACTAGCTACTCAATGGTCAGGCTCTGGCTGGCCCCCAAAGGAGCCGCCCCTCTTTAATCCACTGCACAGGGAAGGATTACTCCCTCGTCCCCCACCCACCCACTCACCCACCCCTTTTAATTGCTGATCCCACTTTTCATGCAGATGTTGACATCTGCCCCTGAATTCAATAAAGGTCCAGTCATTGGGAAGAAGGCTACTCCCATCTGTGCATGGCACAGGTTTTAGAAAGGTTATTTGTAAATATGTGATCTAGATCCCAGGAGAGAGTGACTTGAGAGAAAAAGTATTTTTGTTGTTGTTGTTGCTGATCGTTTTTTGGGTTGCTTTCCTGCCCATCTACCACCTCTTCCCCTACTACCAAGAAAATGCACTTGGGAGTCTTCCTTTTCCCACCCTTTCTCTTCAAAGCAAAATCAGTCATTTCAACATATCCCCACTTCCAAAAGGTGAAAAAGCAGAATGATGGCCAGGCAAGTTCTCTGGCCAGGAAGGAAGCCCAGCTAATATGCCACTTTTCTGCACTTCCCCCAGGCAGCCAGATGACTAGGATTCAAAGACCAGCTTACCCCTTTCCAAGCTGTTTGCCTTGGACAAATGACTTATTGCCTCTGAACTTCACTTTATTCACCTGTAAAATGAGGGGACTCTCCAGAAGAATCAGAAGAGTCCATGAGATGACTCCAGCACATCATTTCATAAAACACTCTCCATGTGAAGTTATTACAAGGAACTTGGCAGGCATGCTCCCCTTCACCTGTGGGGCTTTCTCGTTTCCTCTATGCGAGCTTCTACCCAGATATGCATGTGAAAGAAATGTATTGGTCCCAAAGACAATAACATCTGTGAAACAGGATTCAGAGAGATGAAGGGAGGGGAGAACAAGCCTTTCAAATTATACCAAATGGGCAGTCTTCAACTGCTTTTACTTCTTTTTAAAATCCCAGATCATACTGGGGTAACCAATTAGAAAGAATCCTGTCCTGGAATCTGGGAAAAGAAGCCTTGCTAGGAGCTGACCTTGGACAAATCACTCCACTCTCTGAACCTCGTTCTTCAGGGGGCTGAGAACAGGAGGTCCCTAAAGAAGAGTGTTGGACGAGAACAGCCTCCTCTCTTGACCCAGGCAAACCTGGCTTCAAATCTTAAGTCCTGTGGCTGACTAGCTGTATGACCTTGACCTTTCTCAGTTTCCTCATCTATGAAGCAGGATTAATAAAATGTACCTATCTAACATGGCTGTTCTGAGAATAAAATGAAATAAACTACATAAGCTATTTGACACTGCTTGGTCTACAGTAAGTATTTAATAAAAGGAAGTTGCTATGTTATTAAAACTGTCATCATGATTATTGTTGTTATTTTATCAGTGTTTGAATTTCAAAAGGTAAAGCTCTACTCCTGAGTTGTTTGTGCTCTTTAAGTTGAGGTCATCTCAGCAAGGTGTGTTCTGAATGGCTACATTCTCCCCAGGGGTCACACAACACCACTGGAGAGGGTGCACATCCCATCTGGCACATGACTTAAGAAGGGAAACCATGCCCTCCTGTGTCCTTTCTCCCGAGCCTCCTGTTTTCCTCCTTGCCTTGCCCTGCTGGCCCAGGTCTGAGAGCTGGAGCTGCTGTGCTCTGGGCTTACACTGGTCAAGCAGCCAGGAGGAAGAGGAAACCAGAATAAACATGTTTTGCAAGAGCAAGGCTGGCTTAAATGAAAGCAATTCTAAATAAGGATAACATAGTCTTAAAGAGCCAATGCCTTGGCCGCCTGTTGGCAGCTTCCTCTACAGAGGGGTTTGCCATGGAAAACCAAAGGTCAGACTCATAAACTGAAACTGCCTGCAGCCAGGCTGGCAGGAGGCTCATGACAAGACCTCCTCATCCAGCATTTGAATCCATCCCAGGCCAGAGGATGTGATTACAGAGGCAGGGAATCCAAAGACCCAGCCTGGCTATTAGAACTATTAGAACTAGGTTTTAATAGTTTCCCTGCCTGCTAGCTAAGTGACTCTGGGCAAGTCCATTTATTTTTCTGAAACTCAATTTCCTGCTTTGTGTGTTTCATTTTTGTCCTGAGTTCTAATGATTCCAGTAGCCATCAAAGCAGCAAAATATAGTAACGTGGTTTATTAGTTTCCTGCGTTGCTGTGACAAATTACCACAAACTTGGTGGCTTAAAACAATAGAAATTTATTCTCTTATAGTCTTGAAGGCCAGAAATCAGCTTTACTAGTCCAAAATGAGAGTGTCTTCCCAAAGAATCTAGGAGAAAATCTGTGCCTTTCCTTTCCCAGCTTCTAATGGCTGCCAGCATTCCTTGGCTTGTGGCTGCATCACTTCAACCTCTACCTCCTGTTCAAGCTGTCTTCCCTTCCATGTGTAGTCCAGTCTCCCTCTGCCTCTCCCTTATAAAAACAATTGTGATTTCATTTAGGACCAACCTGGATAATTCAGAACCAAATTCTCATCTCAAGACCCTAAACTTACATCTACAAAGTCTTTGCTCACAAGGTAACTTACAGGTCCCAGGGTTTAGGACTTGATATCTTGGAGTTCAATTATGCAGCCTTAATGAATTTCCCTTTGATTATTAAAGAGTTGGAGAATCTCAGAAGGATCTCATCATTTAAAAAAAATCTCGAAATGGAAGCTGAGAATCAGGAAGGGACTACTGAGGCATGTCATAAAAAATAATGTTGAAATTCTTTATATTATGATGCCTTGAAGAGAACCCCATCTTAGTTATCTCTTTATCCTAACCAAGGGACCTGGTAGAGATAATAAAAAATAAATGAATGGATATATGCAAATGAATGCATATATTTGCATTTCATCTTGCTTATGCAGAGTGGCTGTATGAATAGATTGAAATTAGATGACCTGAGTGAAACCCTTGCTAGTTGTGAGACTTTGGAAGTTATTTAATCTGAGAAGCTTTAGTGTTCTCACATATAAAATAAAAATAATTGTATGATTTACCTGATAGAATTTTGCAAGGATAAATAAGGTGATCTGTGTAAAGGAATTTGCACAGTACCTGGAATGTGATAACTTTTATATAATGTGTTCATTAGCTATTATTAACTTTTAAAAGTTCAAATTTAACATATCATTTGTATATACCAAGAATTGGCTAATTTTGGAGGAGGGGGAAGATGATTAATTAGGGAGAAATAGGGGGACTAGAAATATATTTTTAGACTTACACTAAAGAAGTCCATGAATTGTTTTCCATTCCATCTTCAACCCAGATTCTACCAAGACCAGGACTGAGTTTTGCCTCTAGGTTTTATTCCTTGGTAAAAGACTTTGATCAGCTGAAGTCTTTATTTTAGGAATCACTTCATGAAATAAATATAGTCTGAGTACCTATGACCAAGAGCCTTTCTAAACTCTTCCTCTGGAATGACAGGAGTAAGGCAAAGACTGGACTAGCTATTAAGAGTGCCATGGGTCCAGAGCTACTGTATATTATGGCTCTAAACCATGGTTGTAGTTCAGGTGATCAGATGGAGTTGGGTGGCAACAAGATTGGCAATTGAAAGAATAGTATCTTCAGGAGTGGCTGATAAGATGGCTGAATAGGAACAGCTCTGGTCTGCAGCTCCCAGTCAAATCAATGCAGAAGGCAGGTGATTTTTGCATTTCCAACTGAGGTACCTGGCTCATCTCATTGGGACTTGTTAGACAGTGGTTGCAGCCCACAGAGAGAGGGCTGAGCCAGGGTGGGGTGTTACCTCACCCTGGAAGCACAAGGGTAGAAGAATTACCCCCCTCAACCAAGGGAAGCCGTGAGGGACTGTGCCACGAGAAATGGTCCATTCTAGCCCAGATACTATGCTTTTCCCATGTTTTCTGCAGTCCTCAGATCAGGAGATTCCCTCGTGTGCCTACACGACCAGGGCTCTAGGTTTTAACCACAAAACTGAGTGGCTTGTTTGGGCAGACACTTAGCTAGCTGTGGGAGTTTTTTTCATACCCCACTGGTGCCTGAAACCCCAGTGAGACTGTTCACTCCCCTGGAAAGGGGGCTGAAGCCAAGGAGTCAAGTGGACTCGCTCAGTGGGTCCCACTCCCATGGAACCCAGCAAGCTAAGAACCAATGACTTGGAATTTTCACTGCAAGCACAGCAGTTCTGAAGTCGACCTGGGACAATAGAGCTTGGTGGGGAGAGGGGCATTTGCCGTTACTGAGGCTTGAGTAAACGATTTTCCCCTGACAGTGCGAAGGAGGCCAGGAGGTTTGGACTGGGCGAAATTCACCACAGCACAGCAGAGTGGCTATGGCTAGACTGCCTCTCTACATTGCTCCTCTCAGGGCAGGGCATCTAGGAAAGAAAGGCAGCAGCCTTGGTCAGCAGCTTATTGATAAAACTCCCATCTCCCTGGGACAGAGCACCTGTGGGAAGGGGTAGCTTCGGGTGCAGCTTCAGCAGCTTAAATGTTCCTGCCTGCTGGCTCTGAAGAGAGCAGTAGATCCTGAAAAGGAGGGTTCTCTTAGCACACTGTTCAAACTCTGCTAAGGGACAGATTGCATCCTCGAGTGAGTCCCCAACCCCTGTGCCTCCTTATTGGGAAAGACCTCTGAACAGTGATTTACAGATACCTCATACAGGAGAGCTCTGGCTGGCATCAGGCCAGAGCCTGCCCCTCTGGGACGAAGCTTCTAGAGGAAGGAGAAGGCAGCAATCTTTGCTGTTCTGCAGCCTCCACTGGTGATACCCAGGCAAACAGGGTCTGGAGTCGACCACCAGCAAACTGCTACAGACCTGCAGAAGAGGGGCCTATTAGAAGAAAAACTAATGAACAGAAAACAACAACATTGATATCAACAAAAAGAACCCCCAACAAAAATCCCATCCAAAAGTCATCAGCCTCAAAGATCGAAGGTAGATAACCATGAAGATGAGGAAAAACCAACACAAAAATGCTGAAAATTCCAAACACCAAAATGCTTCTTTTCCTCCAAATGATCGCAACTCCTCTCCAGCAAGGGCACAAAACTAGATGGAGAATGAGACTGATGAATTGACAGAAGTAGGCTTTAGAAGGTGGGTAAAAAACTCCTCTGAGCTAAAGGAGCATATTCTAACCTAATGCAAGGAAGCTAACAACCTTGATAAAAGGTTACAGAAACTGCTAACTAGAATAACCAGTTTAGAGAAGAACATAAATGACCTGATAGAACTGAAAAACACAGCACGAGAACTTCATGAAGCATACACAAGTATCACTAGCTGAATCGATCAAGCAGAAGAAAGGATATCAGAGATTAAAGATAAACTTACTGAAATGAGGCGTGAAGACAAGATTAAACAGAATGAAAAGGAATGAACAAAGCCTCCAAGAAACATGGGACTATATGAAAAAACCAAACCTACAAATGATTGGTGTATCTGAAAGTGATAGAGAGAATGGAACCAAGTTGGAAAACACACTTAAGGATATTATCCCGGAGAACTTCCCCAACTTAGCAAGACAGGACAACATTCAAATTCAGGAAATTCAGAGAACACTACTAAGATACTCTTTGAGAAGAGCAACCAGAAAAGACATAATCATCAGATTCTCCAAGGCTGAAATTAAGAAAAAAATGTTAAGAGCAACCAGAGAGAAAGGTCAGGTTACCTAAAAGGGGAAGCCCATCATACTAACAGTGAATCTCTCTGCAGAAATCCTACAAACCAGAAGAGAGTGGGGCCAATATTCAACATTCTTAAAGAAAAGACTTTTCAACCCAGAATTTCATATCCAGCCATCTAAGCTTCATAAGCAAAGGAAAAATAAAATCTTTTACAGACAAGCAAATATGGAGGGATTTTGTCACTACCAGGCCTGCCTTATAAGAGCTCCTGAAGGAAGCACTAAATATGGAGAGGAAAAACTGGTACAAGCCACTGCAAAAACATACCAAAATATAAAGACTGCTTCAACTAATGTGCAAAATAACCAGCTAACATCATGATGATGGGATCAAATTCACACATAACAATATTAATCATAAATGTAAATGGGCTACATGCCCCAACTGAAAGACACAGACTGGCAAATTGGATAAAGAGTCAAGACACATCAGTGTTCTGTATTCAGGAGACCCATCTCACATGCAAAGACACACTTAGGCTCCAAATAAAGGGATGGAAGAATATTTACAAGCAAATGGAAAGCAAAAAAAAAAAAAAAAAAAGCAGGGGTTGCAATCCTAGTTTCTGATAAAACAGACTTTTTTAAACAAAGGGTTCAAAAAAGACAAAGAAGGGCATTACATAATGGCAAGGAGATCAATGCAACAAGAAGAGCTAACTATCCTAAATATGTATGCACCCAATACAGGAGCACCCAGATTCATAAAACAAATTCTTAGAGAGCTACAAAGAGACTTAGGCTCCCATGCAATAATAGTGTAAGACTTTAACACCCCACAGTGTCAATATTAGACAGATCAATGAGACAGAAAATTAACAAGGAAATTGAACTCAGCTCTGGATCAACCAGTCCTAATAGACATCTACAGAACTCTCCAACTCAAATCAACAGAACATGCATTCTTCTCAGCACCACACCACGTTGCTCTTATTCTAAAATCGACCAAATAATTGGAAGTAAAACACTCCTCAGTAAATGCAAAAGAATGGAAACTGGCCGGGCACAGCGGCTCATGCCTGTAACCCTAGCACTTTGGGAGGCCAAGGAGGGCAGTCCAGCCTGTTCAACATGGTGAAACCCTGCCTCTACTAAAAATACAAAAATTAGCTGGGCTTGGTGATGCATGCCTGTAATCCCAGCTACTCGGGCAGCTGAGGCAGGAGAATTGCTTGAACCTAGGAGGTGGAAGTTGCAGTGAGCCAAGAATGTGCCACTGCACTGCAGCCTGAGCAAAGGAATAAGACACCGTCTCAAAACAAACAAACAAAACAAAACAAACAAAAAAACCCCAGATATCATAACAGTCTCTCAGACCACAGTGCAATCAAGTTAGAACTCAAGATTTTGAAACACACTCAAAACCTCATGACTACATGGAGATTGAACAACCTGCTTCTGAATGACTACTGGGTAAATAATGAAATTAAGGCAGAAATAAAGAAGTAATTTGAAACCAATGAGAACAAAGACACAACATACCAGAATCTCTGGGACACAGCTGAAGCAGTGTTAAGAGGGAAATTTATAGCACTAAATGCTCACATCAGAAAGGCAGAAAGATCAGAAATCAACACCCGAACCTCACAATAAAAAGAACTAGAGAGGCAGGAGCAAACAAATTCAAAAGCTAGCAGAAGACAAGAAATATTAAGATCAGAGCAGAATTGACGGAGATAGAGACATGAAAAACTCTTCAAAAAAAAATCAATGAACTATTTTTTGAAAAGATTAACAAAATAGACTGCTAGCTAGATTAATAAAGGGGAAAAGAGAGAAGAATCAAATAGACACAATAAAAAATGATTAAGGGGATATCACCACTGATCCCACAGAAATACAAAATACCATCAGAGAACACTATAAACAACTCTACACAAATAAACTAGAAAATCTAGAAGAAATGGGTAAATTTTTGGACACGTACACCCTCCCAAGTCTAAACCAGGAAGAAGTTGAATTTCTGAATAGACCAATAAGAAGTTCTGAAATTGGGGCAGTGGTTAATAGCCTACCAACCAAAGAATGTCCAGGACTAGATGGATTCACAGCCGAGTTCTAACAGAGGTACAAAGAAGAGCTAGTACCATTCCTTCTGAAAGTATTCCAAAAAAATAGAAAAAGAGGGACTCTTCCCCATCGTCCTGATACCAAAACTTGGCAGGGACACAACAAAACAAGAAAATTTCAGGCCAATATCCCTGATGAACATCGATGCAAAAATCCTCAGTAAAATACTGGCAAACCAAATCCAGCAGTACATCAAAAAGCTTATCACCACAATCAAGTCGGTTTCATCGTTGGGATCCAAGGGTGGTTCGACATACACAAATCACTAAATGTAATCCATCATATAAACAGAACCAGTGACAAAAACCACATGATTATCTCAATAGATGCAGAAAAGGCCTTTTATGCTAAAAACTCTCAATAAACTGGGTATTGATGGAACATATCTCAAAATAATAGGAGCTATTTATGACAAACCCATAGCCAATATCATACTGAATGGGCAAAAGCTGGAGGCATTCCCTTTGAAAACTGGCGCAAGACAAGGATGCCCTCTCTCACTACTCCTATTCAACATAGTATTGAAAGTTCTGGCCAGGTCAATCAAGCAAGAGACAGAAATAAAGGATATTCAAATAGGAAGAGAGGAAGTCAAATTGTCTCTGTTTCCAGATTACATGAATGTATATTTAGAAAACCCCATTGTTGGCTGGGCATGGTGGCTCATGACTGTAAACCCAGCACTTTGGGAGGCTGAGGTGGGTGGACCACCTGAGGTTGGGAGTTTGAGACCAGCCTGACCAACATGGAGAAACCCGTCTCTACTAAAAATACAAAATTAGGCAGGCGTGGTGGCACATTCCTCTAATCGTAGCTACTCGGAAAGCTGAGGCAGGAGAATTGCTTGAACCCAGGAGGTGGAGGTTGCGGTCAGCCGAGATCATGACATTGCACTCCAGCCTGGGCAACGAGAGTGAAACTCTGTATCAATAAAATAAAATAAAATAGATCGGGCACGGTAGCTCAAGCCTGTAATCCCAGCACTTTGGGAGGCCAAGGTGGGTAAATTACGAGGTCAGAAGTTCAAGACCAGCCTGGCTAAGATGGTGAAACCCTGTCTCTATTAAAAATACAAAAATTAGCAGGGCACTGTGGCAGGTGCCTGTAATCCCAGCTACTTGGGAGGCTGAGGCAGAAGAATTACTTGAACACAGGTGACAGAGGTTGTAGTGAGCCAAGATCACGCCACTGCATCCAGCTTGGGCAATAGAGTGAGACTCCATCTCAAAATAATAATAATAATAATAAATAAAATAAATAAGGAAAACTATTGTCTCAGCCCCAAAACTCCTTAAGCTGATAAGCAACTTCAGCAAAGTCTCAGGATACAAAAATCAATGTGCAAAAATCACAAGCATTCCTATGCACCAATAATAGAAAAACAGAGAGCCAAATCATGAGTGAACCCCCATTCACAATCACTACAAAGAGAATAAAATACCTAG